>JAULJZ010151224.1:0-30363 GCA_032270985.1 Heliamphora pulchella | reverse complement strand
AGTACATATATAGAAAAAGATCACGTTTAATATATATATATATATATATATATATATATATATATATATATGCATGTATATAACACACAAAAAAATGAAATCGGGTCTCACAACTCTCCCCCCTTAAGAAAATTTGCCCTCGAAATTCACTACAAGGTCATGAAGCCAACAACTCCGGATATCCAGCATGCACCCCTAACTCAAGCTCCCACGTTGCTTCCTCAACCCCATGATGAAGCCATAGGACCATGACATAAACAATGGTCCTCCCTCATAGACCTTTTTTTGGTTTTCGGGTTAAACTTAGGATTTTCGAGTTGAATTAGGGTTTTGACCTCTTTCGTGCTCTATGGCCTCGTGGACTATCTGTCACTAATACTAGCGTCCGAGCAGGGTCATTACAATCTACCCCCCTAAAAATAAATTTCGTCCCCAAAATTTCGTATCGTACCTCAATTTGTGAACAACTGGGGATGACTTGCCCTCATTGCTTCCTCTCGTTCCCAGGTTGACTCTTCTATTATGTTGTGACTCCAAAAAATTCGAACCAGCGAGATGGTTTTTCCTCTAAGAATCTTATCACCTTGATCGATTATCCTTACGGGTTGTTCTTCGAATGTAATGTCCTCGTCAACATAGAGCTCCTTCCAATCCAAGATATGGGTAAAATCAGGTTCGTACTTTCTCAGCATCGACACATGAAAAACGTTATGAACACTGGCAAGCTATGGTGATAGAGCTAAACGATATGCTACTTCTCCAACATTAGCCCAAATCTCGAATGGTCTAATGTACCTTGGAGCTAGCTTTCCTTTCTGGCTAAAACGTATAACTCCTCGTCGTGGTAGGATCTTCAGGAATACATGGTCTCCTACTTTAAATCGTAGCGGTCTTCGTCGCTGATTGACGTAGCTCTTTTGTCTGCTTTGAGCAGTGGCTAATCATTGTTGAATCAATCGGATCTTCTCGGTAGTCTCTTATACAAGATCAGGTCCAAAAAATGCATTCTCTCCGGCGTCAGTCCAACAAATTGGCGAACGACATGGTCTTCTGTAGAGAGCTTCATATGGTGGCATGCTAATACTGGACTAATAACGGTTGTTGTAAGCGAACTCGACCAATGGTAGGTGCTTTTACCAATGTCACTTGAAATCCATGATGCAAGCTCGAAGCATGTCTTCTAGCATTTGAATTGTGCGTTCAGATTATCCATTAGTTTGTGGGTGAAAAGCTATGCTGAAACAAAGCTCCATTCTTAAAGCAGCTTGTAAGCTTTGCCAAAACTGCGAGGTGAAACGTGGGTCTCGATCTGATACGAAAGATAACAGAATTCCGTGAAGATGAACGATTTCCCAAATGTATCTCTGACTCAGGGTTTCCAATTTTTCAAGCGTCCGAACTTGTAGGAAATGTGCTGACTTTGTGATACGATCCACGATTACCCAGATAGAGTCGTGTCCTGCTGGTGACCTTGGTAGTCCAGAGACAAAGTCCATAGTGATGTGGTCCCATTTCCATTGAGGTATCTCCAGGGGTTAAAGGGTTCCTCCCGGTCTTTGGTGCTCGACCTTCACTTGCTGACATGTAAGGAATTTGGCAATGAAGCTTGCTACATCCTTTTTCATGTCATTCCACCAATAGTGCCTCTTCAAATCTTTATACATCTTTGTTCCTTTGGGGTGAACAACAAAGAGTGATTGATGATGCTCTGTCAGGATGTCTCTCATTAGATCCTCAACATTCGGTACGAAAAGCCTTTCTAGGTACGTCAGCTGCCCGCATTTTTTGATTACCTAACCTAGTTTTGATTCCTCCGTGATAAGATGCATTCTAATAAATTCAGACTCATGGACATACTTTTGGGCATCCACGATTTGCTGATGAAGATTTTTCGTTGCCACGGTTAGACAAAATAGTTCCCATCTGTTGATTCTGACGGTTGGAGTCGACACTCGTTGAGTGTTCTTACCATGTTCAATTCCCTTACTGCTATACCAGCCAACGTACTCTTTGTCTTCCGACTAAGGGCGTCAGCCACCACATTCTCTTTACCTGGGTGATAGTCTAAAGTGAACTGATAGTCCTCCAAATATTCCATCCACCGGCATTGTCTCATGTTGAGGTCCTTCTGGTTGTACATGTACTTCAAACTTTTGTGGTTAGAGAATAGCTCAAACTGCTCTCCGTAAAGATAGTGCCCCCATAACTTTAGTGTGAATACCATGGCTACAAGCTCTAAGTCGTGGGTGGGATTGTTCTGCTCGTGAGCTTTCAACTGTCTTTACCCATAGGCTACTACCTTACTATTTTGCATTAGCATGCATCTTGAGCCTTCCTTAGACGCATCGCAATACACTGCATATCCAACCTCTCGTTCAGGTATGATCAGGATAGGAGTCCTAGTCAACCTTTTCTTAAGCTCCTAAAAAGCCATCTCACACTTATCGTTCCATTCAAACTTCACTCCTTTCTGTGTCAATCTTTTCATTGGTCACGCCAGTTTAGATAAATCTTAGATAAACCTTTGATAATATCCAGTTAATCCCAGAAAACTACAAATTTTGAAGACGTTCCCGGGTGGTTTCCAATCTAAAACAGCTTCCACTTTGGCTGGATCCACAGCTATCCCTTAGAAACTACATATCCTAGAAAAACCACTACAAACTAGTCGAGGTAAGGCTGAAAAAGTTTATTTATCAAACTCATGAAAACTCCTGGGGCATTCGTCAATCCAAAAGGCACCACCACAAACTCATAGTGTCCATATCGTGTTCTAAAGGCTATCTTTGGGATATCTTCCTCCTTAACTCGGAGTTGGTGATGGCCTGAGTGTAGATCAATCTTTGAGAAGCATATTGACCCTCAAAGCTGATCAAAGAGATCGTCTATGCAGGGTAAATGGTATCAATTCTTGATCGTAACTTTGTTCAATTAACGGTAGTCGATGCAAAGGCGTAAGGTTCCATCCTTCTTCTTGGAAAATAACGCTGGTGATCCCCACGGCGTTGTACTTGGGTGGATAAAATCCTTAATGAGCAATTCTTGAAGTGGTTTTCTAACTCTCTTAGCTCGGCGGGAGCCATTCGATGTGCTGCGATTGAAATCGGTGCAGTTCCAGGTTGAAGCTCTATCAAAAACTTGATCTCACGGTGTGGGGGTAATCCAGCTAGTTCTTCTGGAAATACATCTTCATACTCACACACGACTCGTGGTAACTCGGGGGCTCATGAGACGTTTATACTAGCAAGCAGGCATGTTAATCTTCCTATAAAGTTAGTCGATTCTCACCTCTTTGCACTACTCGGGGTTAAGGTTTCGCGTCGTTCTTCTTGAATTCGCACAGTAGTGTCATCCTCTACTTGTGTCCATATTTTCTTCTGTCGGTAATCTATGATGGCGCGATGTCCAGAGAGTTAATTCATTCCAAGAATCACGTCGTACCCGTTAAAGTCCATTACTCGTAAGTCGCATGTCATAAGGGTATTAGTTACTCACAACGTGCACGCTCTACAAACAGAGTCTACCTATGCTAGACTTCCTAAGGGTGTGATAAGACTTAGGGTTTGGTCGAAGGTCCCAGGTTCCAAGAACAAAGATTTCATGCAAGCTAAAGATATAAAGGAATGGGATGCTCCAGAATCAAATAGCACTTTCACTAAGGTATTAAACAATACGAGCATACCTTGTTTGACCTAAGTGTCTTCCTTCTACTCTTCTTCTTGCAGGGAAAAAACGCGTCCTCCTATAGGCCGATTCCCATTGTTGTTCTTGGTGTTCTCGTTTCTTATTCCATTGCTTGAACCGCCTTGGGGTCTCTGATTTCTATTAATCGGCGGCCTTCCTCTTCCATTCTGCAAGTTAGCTGTTGGCCTAGCAACTTGAACAGGCTGTGGGTATCTTGGTAGTTAATTCTGGGGTTGCCTCCATTGTTGAGGTTGGTTGTTCTGATTTCTTTGTTTCAGTCGGGGGCAGTCAATCTTCTTATGTCCTAGTTGTTAACATTCATAATAGATTACAGATGTCTTAGAGGTACCCCTTGATTGCCCCTGTCTATTCTCCTAGTGCTATGGCTTCTTAGGGACAAACACTTTGTTGCTCCTCACAGGCCCTCCAGAGTTGGTACTTCCCTTCCTTTGGTTCCAAATCTTCCTTGATCGGCCAGATCGGTTTCGATGAGCAAAGATGCCTAAACTACTTGAGTGTATGTGGGCAGCTGCAATCAAATCACCCTCGCTCGAGCAGATGGCTCAAGGCCCCATTTAATCTTTCGTGCCTTAGACTCCTCATCCAATAGTAGGGTTACGGAAAAATGACTTAATTCTTCAAAGTGATTCACGTACTGCATTACTGTCACTGATCCTTGTTTAAGATCTAGGAACTCACAAACTTATCCTTAACGAAAGGGGGCTGTGAAATAGTTTTCTAAGAACAAGCCCTCAAATTAGTCCCAAGCTAGAGCTACTACATCCTGTGTTGTTGACTAACGACCACCAATGATCCACTTCTCCTTCCAGTAGGTGTGCCACCAAGGCTTTGTGGTCTGGTTCATTCTGGACTCCCATAGAATTAAATAACTTCTTAACCGTCCTCAGCTATTCTTCTGCTTTCCTTAGTTCTGCTCCTCCTCTGGACGTCGGGGCTCGCTGTCTACCCATCTCAGATAAGAACCATGCTCGGTCACATACTATGGGACGGTTGTTGCTAGCGGCTAGTTTTCGCAACACTTGGGCTAACCCTGGTACTTCGTTGTCTATAGGTCTGTTATCTTGTCGATGGTTTGGTCGTCTACTAGCCATCCTAAAAATAAAAGAGTGTTATGGCTTTGTGGATCATTTCAGTTCTTGATTATTTCTGGTGTTTTGGGATCTTATGGAGTTAATACAAGGTTGCAAAATTACATATAGAGATTTAACTGCAACATCTTCATTTCATTCCAACTCATAACCAGTACAAGATTTTCAAGCAGTTCACAAAATATGCATACAACACTTAAACAAAAGAGAAATACAATGCCTACACACTAAGGCCTAAGCAAAGAGATGCGGGTAAAAATGTCGAGCAATTGCCTCGTGTTTCCATGTTGCGTCGTATATGTTATAGCTACGCCATAGCACCTCGATATGCCAAGCATTGGTTGGTCCCATCCGCATCTTGTTTGTTATTGCAGTTGGAACCTCTTGTTATACCTCCGAGTTTTCAAAGTCGATGGCCATGTCAAGTGGATCGATGATTCCCCTTTCATCCTTTTGTCTCTGGCGCTGCATCCACTTCACAGTCAGCATGTCTCCCAATTGAGCCTTAAACCTTGGGGGAAAATCTAAACAGTAAAGCATCCTATTATACTTCTCAAGCACTCGTACATGCCCTATGAAACGAGGGAAAGTCTCCATTTTCTTCCACATGCACATCTTGTTAGGGCAGATTTTGGTATACACCGTTTCTCCCACGCAATACCCTCGGTTGTCTTGGCGACCAAAGTATATAGCAGCATCAACAGCCTCATCCTCATCAGACTCAGGTGTAGGTGCTTCAAGCTTGTCAAATTGGAAAGCAATTGCTCCATCTTCTTCGTCCTCGTCCTCATCCTCATCCTCGTCTTTACTGTCCACATTGTAATTAGCTTCATCCTCGCCTTCCCCGGCTTCCTCGGCCTCTCCTTCTTTATTATCCTGCCACCCTTCTAGGAAAAGCCATGCTAAGGGGACAGCATCAATAGGTTCTGGTTCCTCCACGGGTATTTCTTTTGGGTCTTCCTCTGGATCAGAATCCTTTGGGTCCTGTGCCTGCCATGGTTCTCCTGCCAGCTTGGCGTTGGATGCCATCCTAAGATGAGAGACGATCAGGAAGGGAAACTTAAGGTTTGAATTTTATGTTTTTAGAATTATAAGTAGTAAGTTAATAATATAAACATTCTACAGAGATTCTACGCTACAGAACTCGTGGTGTCCCATAATCCAAGGCCTGAAGGTTCACTAAACCTAGGCTTTAATACCAACTGTGACGTCCCATTATTCGGGCACGTCGGGACATATATAAATATAAATAAAGGAATATTCTATCCATTCATTCATATTTTTATACGTTAGTTATTACATCATAAAGGAGTTCTGAACTAATTAAAAGTAAATAACTATTATAGTTTTATCAAAAAATTTCAAAAATTACACTAAACACGAGAAAACTAAATAAAAGAACAAAAGTAGAGGTCTCGAATCCTCAGAATGCATCAGCGGGATCTACGTTCTCTTAGAACTCACCCTGTTCTTCAAACTCTTCTTCTCCCTCTGGGATGACTTCCTTCAAGAACTCCTCCTCACCTGTGGCATGAATGCCATGAGCCAAAGTCTAGAAGCAAAACACTCTAATCTTTTAACTAATCTCACGGCGCAAAATTTACCACAACGCATATCATATAACACCCAATATAATTTATAGTTAAGGAGACAGACAAATTTATGACAGGATAGAAAATAAGTCAATAAACATGCGTATATTAGATCCCGTGTATGTAATACAGATGCCCAACCCGACATACACCCAGATTATAATAGGAATTCCACACCGGGAATCACCAGAGTAGACTTTTACGGGTATTTGATCACCAAAGCCATCATCGCGCCTCGTTGCGAATAGTAAATGCTTCGTCGGGCTTCATGCCACAGCTGTTTTGCTTAATGGCAACGGCATGGGATCCGCGCCATACTCCAGGCCAACAAAATTCAATAATCATGCCATCTTCCAGGCCAACAAATTTAATAATCAATCAATCAGTCATATCAGACATATAATAAACGGTTTATCCCATCTTAAGATTCGTGGTGCCTCCACCGGTGTCAACCCAAAGTCTAAACCATCAAAATCAAAATGCTAGTGACGAACCCATGGTGCCCAACAATATTCATGATAAACCATTTCAAACACTGAGGACACCCCCAAGGTGTATAAACCAAATTTTGTAATACCGGAGACATGCCCAGGGTGTACAAGAGGAATATGGATCTCAAATACCGGAGACACGCCCTAGGCTTAGAACCAAGAAAGAAAATCCAACATAGCTCATCCCTACAATAATTTACACAGATGGACTCCAATATGCCAGAATGCAAGTGACAATGTCAATGATGTATAATATGGATCTCAAATACATCCATCTATAGCATGGCATCAACTAGCATGCCAAGATTCAATGTACAACGCGCAAGTTCAATTCTCAAGATACAATTTAAACTTGATGGAATGATTTTTAATCATCATACATTTTCTTAAAACACTACTCAACTAATTCAAATCAATCATCATACAAAACTCCGGTCTCATAGCAAAGGATACTCAAATCATACTTAGCATTTTTTAAGGCCAAAATCGAGTATTAAATTAAAAGAGTCGACAGGGTTTTGGGATATCTAAACTTGGAATAAAGTTATGATTTCTAAACACCATTTATATAAAAATATGTTCTACAACTTTTATGTTTAACACTAAGGCCAAACCTAAGGCAAAAGGGTGAATAAAGCATCCTAAGCGAAAATGGTTCAGTACTTTTCTCAAGATTTTATCAAAACTACGTCTCTGTTGGTGTCAATTTTTCGGTATCAGATCAAGTTCAACTGAGCCCATTTCTGGATATGTTCTAGTTTAGCATGTTCCCTACAAGTTTCATTTTTAGTACTAAGGGTATTTATGTGTAACAAGGTAGAGTGTTAGGCTATTTTATAAAATAGGTTCTGTCAGCCGCCGAAACTCAACAGAGCCGATTTTGGAAAGAGAGTTTGAAATGGTTTAGAGAGACCATCCCGTGGCTTCTATGTCTGATATTTGGACACCAATTAGTTCCATATGTTAGCTACAATGTTCATGTAGAACACATTTGGAATAGGTCACTAAAACTAGATGTTTTGGGCTACATAAAAACATGTGACAGAAGTGTCATTTGAAGGCTAAAACACAGTAGAGAGTTTCAAAGGGGTATTTACATATCAAACCTCCATATTTTGTTCTCATTTTTGATAGGTAATTAGATATACATGTTATCTACAATGTTTTTTGAAAGTTCGGATCTCATTGTAAACTAGGGATTTTAGGTCGGTAGTTTTGACAGGTCAAAAAATGACACATTTTGGTAAAGTTGCAATATCTCGAGTTATACTTACTTAAATGAGTTCAAACCAACTTTGAATGAAAGCTAACCCAAAAATATAAATCTGGATATAAAGAACATGCTTAGATAAAGTTTCTACGTTGAGTTATGACATTCCAAAGTTCAGGCAGAAAAATCAAAGTTCGCAAAAATCAGGTCCCTTTATGTTCAAGGCTCCTACTTATGATATGTCAAGTTTTTGTTCCATTTCTTTACATGCTTGTGTTTTACACATGAATATCAAGGTTTTGGAACACTTATAAGTCATAAAACTCAAAAATTATAACACACAACAACATCGCATATCATCCATAAACACAACAGCCCCTAATTCTCAACTACGACGCCTTTTCGGTTTGTTTTCGGTTCTCGATTCTTAGAGTGTATAAAGAAATGAGTTGAGGAATATTTTGAAAGATATTAGACATAATATTTAGAGGTTTTACTTATTTGTTTGAAAGATCAAATGAGGATGGATGATGGATTAGGACTTAGCTTTAGGAAAACTTCCTCGATTCCTTCTTTTTCCTTCCTTTTCTCCCTCAAACTTATATGAACACTCAACAACAATGGAGATCTGGTTTCTCCCCTCTCTTGGCCAAAAATATCGAGTTAAGAAGAGGGTGTTTGGCTTGGTTTATATAGGGAATGGTTAGGGAACATGGAGGGGACAAAAGTGTACCTTAAAGACTTTTTTTCTTTCTTTTTAATTAATGAGATATTAGGTGACTAGATTTGGTGCAATATTTGAGGCTTATACATCATATATAGGGACGGGAAATACATCTAAGGTCAGTTTGGGGGACAAAAATCTGATCTCCCATCAATCAAGAGGCTTTTCCTTAGTTTGCGTGACTTTTTGTTCAAGAAAATGCTTTAAAAGTTAATTTGATGTATCTTTTTGGTGTCTTTTCCTACTGAAACCTATTATTTTAGTATGTTTATGATAGATTTAATATTCTCGTGAATTAACATAGTTTTCATAGTAATTGATTCAATAGATGTAGTCTTTTAATTCAAATTAAGCTATTTTGATAATATATGACTTTTTGACTTATTTTATTGTGTATGAACTTCAAAGATCATTTGTTTGCCTTTGTTAACCTATAATACCATAATATTATGTATATTACTTGTTCAATAAGTGTTGGATCATCATAATGCTTGATTTAATACATTTCTCATCTTTTTAAGCTAAAAAGAAGTAAAAAGCTACTTTTTGGCACAAGTTCCAATGTGGCCGGCCACTAAGGGCTATTTTGGTCATTTTTTATGTTAATTTGTCTTTTTCTACTTAATTGTACTTAAATCCTTAGTTTAGGGTGTCTATGTGTCATAATTTAAAATTTTAAGACTTTTTGTTGTACTAGGGGCAAAACAATCTTTTTACCCTACTTATGTAGATTTTTTTATTTCTAATTTATTATTCATGATAATTACTTAATTTAGAATGTTGGGAGACTCTCTGGGTGTTAAGGTTTTGTCACCTAAGTTTTAGACCTTTTTAGGGTTTCCAAGTCGAATTAGGGTTTTAAACCTCTTCCGTGCTCTATAGCCTCGTGGACTATCTGTCACTAATACTAGGGGTCGAGCAGGGTCGTTACACTGGTATTAATGTTGTTCAAGAGATGCTTGCTACGATGAGAGTGATGGCCGAGGTAACTAAGGCTAGAGTAAGGGCTCCCGAGCCAAGGGCCTCTGTGGCAATGAGAGGATTCCAGTTGTTGGATCCTCCAAGCCGAACCCCAAAGTTGCCACTAAGTGGTTGGAAGTAACCACGATGATCTTAAACACTCTAGAGATTGGGGAGGAGGAGTTGCGTGTTAGGTTGGGGGCATTCCAACTTTAGGAGGATGCGAGAGTGTGGTGGAAGTTTGCTAAGACCACTGTGGATGACATGTGGACTGCTTTTACTAGGGTCTTTTGGAAAAGTATGTTTTAGGTTCGTTAAGAAAAATGTATCCGGAGGAGTTTCTCTCTCTTATCCAAGGGAATTTTACCTTGGTCTAGTACGAGGCCAAGTTCTCGAATCTGTCGCAGTTTGCACCTGAGATGGTGTCAACGAAGGAGTTACGCACCAAGAGATTTGAAAGGGGTCTTCGACCTTCAATTAAAGATAGGATTGTAGCATTGGGCTTTCAGGTCTACACCGAGATCATGGAAGCCGCTATCTGAGTAGAGAATGAAATGGCAGAGAGCCATAAGATTAGGGAGAGCAAGTCTCATCAGGGGGCTTTTGGTGCTCAGTCTGAAGGGCACCTGGTGAAGAGGTAAAAATCGAGGGGATCGGGTTCTTATCCCACGAGATCTCAGCTTCAGCTACTGTTGGCACCCGCACCATCTATGGGTTCATCAGGGCATTTTGAACGTCGGGAGATGATATGCTGCACATGTAAACAACTAGGACACCTTGCTGGGAACTGTACACAGGGAGGACAATAGCAGTACCAGAGTCAGACTTAGGGGAGGACCCCATTTTCATGTTTCCACTATGGCTAGGTGGGTCACTTATGACGAGATTATCCTCAGAAAGGGAGTGTTTAGGGTGCTACTGGAGCACATCGGGTACAGGCATTATAGGGGCAACAGAGATACGACCAACCGCAACAGCATTCAAGGGTATAGTCAGTGAGGACAGTAGGAGGTGCTACCTCAACTCAGTCAGTGAGGCAGTCAGAAGCTAGGGGCAGTAGTGGACAGAACTAGGGGAACCAATGATGAGTGTATGCTCTTGTGGAGCCCAGTACATCTGTGGCACATGTCGTACTGGAAACCGCATCCAATCCTTCGATTATACGAGGTACATTCTTAGTGTACCATTCTTGGGCTAGTGGTGTCGTTGACATCAGAGCATCACATTCTTTCATCTCATTCGCATTCGCATTGGCATTGGGGTTAGAGATAGACGTGTTGGGTAGTGCCTTATGTGTAGAGACGCCGATAGGTGAGACTACCATGTTGAGACGTGTCTAAAGAGCTTGTGATATGGAGATTGTCGACCACCACTTGGTATTTGATTTTATCATGCTCAATATGATCTCATTCAATATTATCCTAGGAATAGATTGGTTAACCACCTTTTGCACCTTCATTGATTGTGACCGGCGATGAGTGTTTGTTTGCACACCGGAAAGAGATTCTTTTTATTTTATGGGCGACCGGGACAACGGTTTAGCACCTAGATCTCTTAGATTGCGGAGCTGTGATAGCCTTAGCCTCATTTTCTCTGCCTTGTTGGTGAGTGAGATTGATTTTACTCAAGGAGAGATTCCTCCTATTATCTGTGAGTTTACAGACATGTTTTCGAGTGATTTGTTTGAGCTTTTGCCACGGCAAGAAGTCGAGTTTTCCATAGACCTCATTCCGGCGACTGCCCCCATTTTTATGCCTTCATACCATTTTACACCAACTGAGTTGATAGAGTTGAAGGTGCAGGTCCAGGAATTGTTGGACAAGGGGTTCATCCAACCCAGTGTGTCTCCTTGAGGAGAACCGGCATTGTTTGCAAAGAAGAATGATGGGTCGTTGCGTCTTTGCATAGATTATCGTAAGTTGAACCACATGACCATTAAAAACAAGTATCTTATGCCTCGTATCAACGATCTATTTGACCAACTAAAGGGTTCGTATTATTTCTCGAAGATCAACTTGAGATCGGGTTATCACCAATTACGAGTCAAGGAGAAAGACATTTCGAAAATGGCCTTTCGTGCCCGTTACAGACATTTTGAGTTTCTAGTCATTCCTTTTGGACTGACTAACACGTCAGCGACGTTCATAGACCTTATGAACCATATCTTCCACCTTTGCCTTGATCGATTTGTGGTAGTGTTCATGGACGACATCTTGATTTACTCATCCTCGGAAGAAGAGCACGAGGAGCATCTTCGAATTGCCTTACAGTTATTGCGAGAACACCGATTATATGCTAAGTACAACAAGTGTGAATTTTGGTTGCCAGAGGTGAAGTTTTTGGGACATGTAGTTTCGGGAGATGAGGTGGCAGTGGATTCATCCAAGGTGGAAGCTGTAATGAAATGGGAAACACCAAAAAATGTGTTTGAGATTCAGAGCTTCTTGGGTTTAGCAGGTTACTACTATCGGTTTATGAAAGACTTCTCTAGGCTTGCAGTGCCTATGACACGTCTTATATAGAAGGGTATCAAGTTCGTGTAGAATGACAGTTATGAGCTCGCCTTTTAGACATTGAAGACGAGGTTGACCAATGCTCCCCTTCTGATCGTTCCAGAGAGAGGACTCGGCTATGCCATTTATTGTGATTTGTCACACAAGAGGTTGGGTTGTGTATTAATGCAACTAGGTAAGGTGGTGGCCTATGGATCAAGGTAGTTAAAGGTTCATGAGAAGAACTACCCTACACATGATTTGGAGCTTGCAATATTGGTCTTTGCTCTAAAGACCTAGAGACACTACCTGTTTGGAGAACGCTTCGAAGTGTTCTCGGATCATAAGAGTTTAAAGTACTTGTTTTCGTAGAAGGATCTGAATTTGCGTTAGAGAAGATGGATGGAGTTCTTGGGAGATTATGATTTCGATCTACAGTATCATCCAGGCAAGGCCAATGTGGTAGCCGACGCCGTTAGTTGGAAGTCTTTGAGCACTTTAGCACGCGTGGCCATTAAGGAGTGGAGTATGCTCGGGGAGGTCGGAGAGTATGACCTTTGATTGGAAAAGCCCAGTGAGTATGTTACCTTGTTCACGGTAGTTTCTCAGCCTACCCTTGTTCACCGCATTGTTGAGGCACAACAGTTGGATGCAGAAAGTTTGATGTTTCGGGAGTGAGTATTAAGCGACGAGGATGCTAAGGAGTGGGTTATCCACTCCGATCAGAGTTTAAGGTTTGTAGGGGGAATTTTTGTGCCTAAAGTGTGTCGCGGAGACGTGCTTCGTGAGTTTCATCACTCACGCCCAGTAGTGCATCCGAGTGGCACCAAGATGTATCATGATATGCGTAGGTAGTTTTGGTGGAGGGGTATAAAGAATGACATTGGGCTTTTTGTCTCACGTTGTCTCACTTGTCAATAAGTGAAGGTCGAACATTAGAAACGAGCAGGCTAGTTGCAACCATTGCCAGTGTCAGAATGGAAATGGGAGAACATCACCATGGATTTTGTTTCAGGCCTTCTGAGGTCGCCAAGAGGGTATGATGCCGTGTGGGTTGTGGTGGACAATTGACCAAGTCAACACATTTTCTACCAATTTGCATGATGGATTCAGTCAATTAGCTTAGTAAGCTTTATGTAAGTGAGATTGTTAGACTCCACGTAGTGCCGATTTTCATCGTCTCTAACCGAGATCCTCATTTCACGTCACATTTTTTGCAGAGTTTATAGTCAGCTTTGGGGATGAGTCTCCTTCTTAGTATTACTTTTCACCCCCAGACGGATGGTCAGTCAAAGTGCACCATTGAGATACATGAGGATATGTTACGAACGTGTGTTTTAGACTTTCGGGGGTTATGGGAGGATCATTTGCCGTTGGTGGAGTTTGCCTACAACAACAGTTATCAGTTGATCATTGAGACGGCCCCTTATAAGGCATTGTATGATAGACCTTGTAGGTCACCCATTGGTTGGACTGACGTTGGTGAGACAGCCGTGTTAGGGCCCGAGCTTGTGCGCGAGACTACAAAAAAGATCATCACGATCCGTAAATGTTTAGTAACAACTCAAAATCGTCAGAATAGTTACACGGATAAGAGGAGGAGACCGTTAGCTTTTGAGGTGGGAGACCATGTGTTCTTGAAGGTTTCGCCACGGAAGGGTTTAATGAGATTTGGTAAGAGTGGGAAGTTATCACCACGTTTCATCGAGCCATTTGAGATCCTTGATAGGATTGGAGAAGTAGCCTATTGCCTAGCCTTGCCACCACAGTTAGCCTCCGTGCACAACGTTTTTCATGTATCTACGTTACGTAAGTATGAGCTAGACCCATCTCACGTTTTGGATTGGAGAAATTGAGGGTAGAGAGCGATGTTATCGACGAGGAGAGACCGGTGGAATCCTTAATGCTAAAGAACAAGTCTTACGAGGGAGAACCATTCGGTATGTGAAGGTGTTATGGCTTCACCATAGTGTCAAAGAAGCTACGTGGGAATGAGAGTCAAGAGTTCATGAGAAATACCGTGAGTTGTTTGATTCTTGATGTATACCTAATTACGAGGACGAAATTTCCTAAGTGGGAGAGGTTGTAGTGACCCGACCAGTTGATTTTGGGTAAGAATTAAATCTTGATTTTGGTAAGTCATTGGAGAGTATTTTGAGCTTGGAGATGCATGTTAAGATATGTTCGGTGAAGAAAATAAGGTCTCAAAAGATGCCAGGACAAAAATATACGAAAAGTGTGTGAAGAAAAGTGACATACCTTCACTATTTTTGTTATAACTTTCTGTACAAAATGAATTCTAGTTTAGGAGAAAGTAGACTTTCGGGGCTTTAATTTGAGCACAAGAACGACCCTGTTTGAAGTTCGGATGAAGGAGATATACTTGTTCAAAGTCGGGCCAACAGTGCAGTCGCGAAGACCGATCGAGCGATCTTTAGACCGATCGATCGATCTGTGTCAGACAAAATCTATAAGTTACAGGTTTTAGGTTGGTTTTCTCATTCTTTCCTCTTCTCTCTCTCTAGAACTAGTGTGAGAGTTAGGGTTTGGGTTCGGGGATTGTTTGAAGCTTCTTAGCTTCTCTTGGGGAGGTCTCTCGCGTCCACCTTTGATGTTTACCGTTGGAAGTTTGAACTAGACGTTAGAGGCTCCCTTCTCACCCTTTCGTTGGAGATTCTCACGGTTGGAGCTTTCTCTTGTGGATCTAGCATCCCAAAAGGTAGGATCTATAACTATCCTTGAATATCTACATGATATGTGTTGTATCTTTGAATTTATGAACATAAGAGCATGAAAAATGGAGTTTTCGAAGCCTTAGGTTAGGGTTTGATGTTAATAAAGGTTAAATCATAGATCTATGGGTGGTTTAACATGGTCCTATCTTCACGTTGTTGTTGAATACGGTTAGATTTGAAAAATGATGGGTTAGGGTTTGAAACTGAGTTTCAACCATGCAAATTGAGGGTTTTGGGGTTAAGGGACCCATATGTTGAAATTGAAACGATTATTGGTTAAAATGTGGATTTTGATAACCTATTATATCTATATCTCATGAGTTGTGTGGCACATGACGATGCTGGGTATGAAAATCTACGATTTTTAATGAAAAACTAGAACATGCATGTAGTGATATGGGTTGGACTCACTTTTGTGGTTAATGAAATGGAACAATTAAATAATTAAAGTACCGTGTGATGAAATTGAATGACAAAGTTTGGGCACGAGTTGCTCCTTGGTGAAAGACCAAAAACTTGCACAATGTAACCCTTCCTTCGGGTTAATCCCCGTAAAAGCGTGCTCTTGGGTAGCCCACCCATCGATGTTTTTGAAAAAAACTAAAAATGTGTGCTCTTCGTGTTGGACTATAGAATGAGTATTTTTTCCTCGGACCTCTCGTGGGCCGGTGGTGATAAATATGTCTGAGTCTATAGGCACCGTCCAGCTTTGATACTTGAATGAATTGATGAATAAATTGGGTTAGTAAAACCTTAATTGGATGAATGGATAGAATAATAGGATAAGAAGATGCATTGAGTTGATTGAAAATGATAAGAGGATTGGATATAATGGTTTATTTCACTTAAACTTGGTTATGTATTGGAAATTTGACTTTGAACAAACGATATTGGTTTTGGATAAACTTATGTGTGCATCCCTCATAACCATCTTCATAAATCATGCATATGTTCATTGTTAGTCTTGTTCCTACGAGCTTCGGCTCATGGTCGAGTAAGAAGCTTAATCTCAAGGACCATTTTTGGAAGCTTTTGGGAAATGAATTACATTCATATAGGGATATCTTTTGTGGACTGTATATCTTGTAAATGTACTTTATTCGATACGATTGTGTGGGCATCCATTTTGTAAGGCCTTAGGGCCGAGATTACATTCTCTACATGCATGAGAGGACGTCTGGGTTCGATTGTATGCTCTCTTATTCTTAAATCTTTTATATGGATATCTCTAGGGGTCACTTTCCCAATTGTTTGATGTATAGAACCTTTGAATTCCATTATGAGTTAAATGTGATGAATCAACCTTGAAACCCTAACTTTTTAGTTAAGAAATGAAGATTTTTTATAAACCCTTGTGCCCCGAGGGAGATTTCAGAATGACTTTTCTTTTTTTTAAAGGTTATTTTTTTGCCTAAAATGTGTTGAATGATACTAAAAATATCCTAAGTTTTCAAAAGTGGGTTTTTGGATTAAAAAAAGGGCCTAGAGTAATATAGATCGATAGACCAATCGATCGGTCTATTGATCGTTCCTTTAATACTCTTGGTTCTCTTGTGTAGGCAAGAGATCGATCGATCGGTCTTTTCACCGATCGATCGGTTTGGACAACTTTGAAAAATTTTGGTGTTTTGTTTCAAATGCTTGGCCTTTGGGGTTATATTTTGCTCCTTTAAACCTTTCTTTCACTTTAAATTAAACTCCCAGTTTGACATATTTGAAAGGTTTTGAACTTGTTTGTTTTTGTTTTGAATCATGTCAATTAAGGTAAGCTTTGGCGGGTTTTAGTTTGTAAAACGGGTTTTTCTTGTAGTTATACTAATTGACATATACAGTAGCAATGTCCTCCCATGTTCTTGTCTTTGTAGCATCTAAAGACAGAAACCGTTTCTAAGCAGCTCCTGATAAAGATTGTTGGAAAAGCTGGGCTTTCAATTGATCACTAATACCCATCGGTGACAGAGTTCCCACGTGCATTCTTAAATGGATCCTTCGGTCCCCGGTCCCGTCAAATTTCTCCATATCATGTATTTTAAACTTCTCAGGCAACTTAGCACCAGGGGATAAACAGTCCTTTGACATCTAGCATATAGTCCTCAATTCCTTGGGCTTTCCTCAAAATCTTCTCCAACTTGTTGACCTTATTAGACAAGATTGAGTCCTTGGTGGCTAAGATTTTTAGCATTCCCGACCGGATGGGCTGTTTAACTATTGGTTGGGCTCCCTCGGGTACTACATTATCATCCCAAATGTTATCTCCTATGCCATCCTCAGGGTCATTCGGAACAACCACATTAAGATCTGCAATCCGAGTATGTAAAGCTTAGCTCTGAGCTTGACACTGAGTTTGAATCCTAGCTTGATTTGTTACAGTGATACTAACTCCTTTAACAGTCCGTTGTAATTCTAGAATTGCCCTCATCATATCAGTCATGGTTAGTTTCGGGTCTACCATCGGCAATCTCAACTAATTAGTACGTCTAGGTCTTCCACTCAAAAATCAAGCCCAAGTGCGTATATGTTCTCTTCTCGGCGCTATTATCCCAAGTCTCTAAACTAAAAGGGCTCACATAAACTAAAAGACTCGTTAGCTAGGCCTAAACTCAAAACAACTCACTCTCGACGACGGGTCGAGAAGACGAGAACTAATCCTAATCGGGGTGCTAACTATATAAACAAAAGCATTCATAAAAAGAAAATCACATAACCATAAAAGATTTATTGACCTTAAAAGAATGGTTCTAAGAATCTATATGCAACATGAGAAGGCTGGTAGGTCTACACTTAGTGTACCTTTTTAATAGAGTCACGAATATACCTCCCAATGCTAGGAATGGTGCAAGGCATGGTCAAATAGTACGCAATAATTCTTTTGCCATATCTATGGAAGAATGTGGCCAGAAAGCTTGCTGGCTTCCCCGAGACAGTAAACTGACTGGAGTATCGGATAGGCAGAGCAGGGGTTTGAGAACCAAGAGCACAAATATGCAAATGCGAATACTGATGAAAAGTTTACAACAAGAACTATTGACATTTCAAGTATAGCCCTCTTGTGATTTTTCTTTTAAAAAATCAGTCCCCAGCGGAGTTGCCAGAAAAAGCTGCAGATGTTTTTTCTTTTGGTGAAGAGGGACGCATTGGATATCTATTGATTTTTTTAGAAAAATGTTCTTTTCTTTTTTTAAAACAAAAATCTAAGATATCTAAGCATTCTTTTTAGAAAAATAGAGTCGCTACTTGGTTTTTGAGAAAAACAAAAAAAAAAACAAAAAGAAGACTGTAGGTCTTTTAAAAAAATGTAACCAAAGAAAAGAGGATCCGAGAGGTTAGGTACGAAAAGGGAAGGTGTTAGGCACCCTTTTTGCCCAACCGTGAGATTAGCCTCTACTTTGTCAATACTGGTTCTTGTGGTAAATTTTTTAAAGGTAACACATACAGAACGGGAGGTTAGAGAGAGTTCAAACAAAAGTAATCAATGAAACAAAATTCTAACTATGATTCCTAGAGTTATGCAACTTGGTTGTTATTTTCAAATATGCCACACGTATTGTTTGAGCAAAGTAAAGCAAAAAATATTCGAGTAAGCGATAAAACGAACAAATAAAGGTTTAAGGGTCATGCAACAATATTTCTGCCCCTAACACAGTATAAAAAGGTTGTACAGAATAAGTAGAAGAGACTTAAATATCATATTTAAGCTACTAGACATGTAGAAAACTCACAGCTGTAGCAACAAATGTTGTGGTCGTGACAAAAAATGGTCACAAAATAGGCGGCCAACAAACTAAACAAATCTCATGACCATGACATATAAAAGTCGCGGCCATAGTTTTTAAGGGTACAAAAAGGGTATATATATTGTATAAGGTTTAAAACAGGCTCAAAAGAATAGGATATACAGGACAAAGACCATAACTCCTTGGTATTAGGTTAGATCCACCATCATTCATCCTCTATTCAACCAAAGATTCTAAACAAAATGTATAGGATATCAAATATGAACAATAGAATGCTTAAAACATCTTTTCATGTTACTAGCCTCACAAAACCTCACAGTCGTAGCCAAAGGGTGTCGCGACCGTAACAATCGTGAAGGAAAATGACGCAACCGTCATGCTTTCATAGCCTCAAAACATACAAGTATGAAGGTGTACAGAATGGAGATCATAACCCATTTGGTCTAGGCCAGATCTTCCATTCATTACCCAATAAGAAACCAAATAGAGATACAGAAAGAAGAAAAATGCTAAACAGATCAATAAAAGGATATACAACCTTGAAATAAACATACAACAGAGAGTTTTGAAGAGGGTTTTCACGTTTCTAACCTTAAAATAATGTCATGGCCGTAATAACAGCATGTTGCGGCCGTGAGTAATAAAAGGCATAAATATACCGGCTCTTATGTGTTGGAGGAAAAACTATCAAGATCACTATTTTTGTAAACAATTTACGATAAAAATAACTGAATGGGCAATTGCCAAAATGGGCTCCAGATAAAACTTTTGATGTCGAACGAATAAAAAAAACCCGTGCCACCACAGTTAATTTAGAAGAATACCTTTTTTGTCGATTCTCCAACTACGATTTTTGATTCCGAGTTGAAGCTCCTGTTAGATCTTCTACTGTATTCTCTTATGCGATTCTCAAACATAGTGTGGGCTACAGACTATCGAGAATTCGTACCGGCAGAACCTAGGTAGCTTTAGTCTTGAAGACAAGTTTTTAAAAATAGTTCAGGCTACCTACATATTCATAGGGCTACAGTAAGAACCTGTGGAGTAATTAAGAGTCAGACTTCTAGTAGAACACAAACACCCATCAGCAGTATTTGCAATGAAGCAAATCTCGTAGCGGTATCTGTAATTATGAAAACCTTGCAGCGCTTTCTTCAATTTTCATAAAATACTGAATTACAGTTCACACCACTAAAAAACTATAATTGCACTCTAACCCACAATCTCAAGACCATCTTGCATTGTGCTCCTATTATTAAATGCTTAACATTTCTCCCCACGTTAAGATTCCCAATATCCGCCAATTAAATTTAATTATTAACAATTTTAATTTAATCGGCATCTTGAAATTCTTTAAACCCTTCCACTTAATTTATTTGATTGCTGGATAATCAAATCCACTTGCAGGGTTTGGGCCGGTCAAAACTTATAAGCTTCCTTAAGGGGGTATCATCAATCCCGATCATTCGAGTTGTGAATTTCGTCAATAATTAATATTCATCATATAAATAATACCACTATCCAACTTATCAGGAATATAAACCCATATATGATCGCACCATCTAATGAATCAAAACAACAAATATTAAATATACGCAAATTAATAATTATTTTAGAATTAAGAGCATAAGTACTGTTCATAATAATCTTAGGTGTAAATTAATTTATATAATCAGTATAAAATTAATTACCACAATATGTCCCGTTCAATACACACAAAGTGTACTAGCACAGAGAGTGGAAACAATAGAGAGCGCCATTATCTGTTCCCCATAACCAAGACAGGTCTACTAAAACTCTATACTACAGTCGTACCGATGGTATGTTCATTTCCATCTAAACTGTGAACATAAAACTTATATTCTGTAATAACCTAAAATCTGATCTTCTGTGTGTAAGTCGTACTCTATACACTAGATTAAATACTATACAAAATAAAGGACATTCATGCATAATCATTAAAGAAATGATATGCATACATTGCTCATAAAGATTCTCATAAAATAAAAAATTAATTTTATTAAAACAAAATTAAATGCTAAAAACATGGTTTTCAGTATACAAACCTTAATAATCTCCCACTTACACTCAAAACTAAACTACCATACATCTGACTCCCATACCCACTACATGACTATCAAAAGTCTTAACTGGTAAGCTCTTTGTAAAAAGATCTGTAAGGTTGTCTCCTAAACATCACATCTCTATACAATTTCCCGTATCAGGTGATACTTACGCTTAATGTGCTTTCCTTTCTTGTGAACTCTTAGCTCTTTTGAGTTTACAGCCACTCCGCTATTGTCACAATAAAGTGTAATAGCTGACTGAACTGAAGGGACCACCTCTAGATCCAATAAAAAGTTTCTAAACCAAATGGCCTCCTTGGCTGCTTCAGAAGCTGCCACATACTCGGTCTCTATAGTGGAATCAGTAACGCAGGACTACTTGATTCTCCTCCAACTTATAGCTCCACCTCCTAAGGTAAACACATATCCTGATATAGACTTACGAGAATGTTTGTCAGATTGGAAATCTAAGTCTGTGTACCCCAAAGGTACTAGACTGTCTGCCTGATAATCAACATATAATTCCTAGTCCTTTTCAAGTACTTGATTATATTCTTTACCGTAGTTCAATACTCCTGCTTTTGGTTAGACTAATATCTGCTAACCAAGCCAATGGTAAAGCAAAAGTCGGGTCTAGTGCAAAGTATAGTATACACGAGGCTTCCTACTACCGAAGCATAAGGAACCGCATTTATCTTTTCTATCTCAACACGTATCTTAGGACACTGATCCTTAGAATCCTGCATGCTAAAATGAGTAAGGATATCATCGATATATTTTGCTTATGATAATCCCAATATCATTTGTTTTCGATCTCGCACAAGCTTGATCCCAAGGATATGACTAGCTTTTTCTAAATCTTTCATACCGAACTGCCTAGATAACCATACTTTAACCGTAGATAATCCCCCACATCATTTTCGATAAGTAAGTTATCGTCTACATAAAGTACTAGAAAAATTACCATGCTTCTGTCACGCTTCTTGTACACACTGGACTCATCTAGACTCTGATCAAAATCATAAGATTTAATGGCTTGATCAAATCGAGTGTTCCAAGACCTCGATGTCTACTTAAGTCCATAAATGGATCTCTTAAGCTTCCACAACATATGCTCCTGGCCCTTTGCATTGAATCCATCTAGTTATATCATATAGATACACTCGTCAAGACTTTCGCTAAGAAAAGCTGTCTTGACATCCATTTGCCAGATTCCATAATCAAAATGAGCTGTAATGGATAAGAGAATCTGAATAGAGTTAAGCATGGCTACTGGCAAAAAGGCTTCCACATAATCGATCCCTTATTTCTGAGTGAACCCTTTCGCAACAAGTCTAGCTTTGAAGGTTTCAACCCTCTCATCTGCTCCTCTCTTCCTCTTGTAGATCCACTTGCATACAAATGGGTTTTATCTCTTTAGGTGGTTTACAAGTTTTCAGACCTGATTGGAATACATAGATTGCATCTATGAATTCATAGCCCTTTGCCAAAGATCTGCATCATTGTCTTGAAGTGATTCATTATAGTTACAGGGCTCAATACCTAGTTCTGTCGGGATCTTATCAAAAGACTCTCCCAAGAACATATACCGATCAGGTTGATGAACAACCCTCCAACTACGACGAGGCACTGCCTGTGTCTGTGTACTTGCAGTAGCACAATGTACAGGATCTAAACCCTGTGCATCAGCACCATGTTCTTGATTTGCACATGTCCCGATAATCCTACCACTATAACGAGGCAATGGGATCAGTGACTTGTGGTTCCTCTTTCGTTTTACTAGTATTTTCTCTCAGTTCTTTAAGAATAATATTACTTTTTGGGCTATGGTCCATAATATAATCCTTTTTCAAGAATTAAGCATTGGTGCTAACAATAACCTTCTGAACCCTAGGATTATAAAATAGACCACCCTTCATTCCCTTGGGATACTCCACAAAAAAAATAGACTTCTATTCTCAATTTCAACTTACCTGCGTTCCCTTTTCGCACATGTGTTGGACACCTCCAAATCTGAATATATTTTAGATTAGGCTAATGCCCGATCCACAATTCTATGGGAGTAGAAGGTACTAACTTAGAAGGTACCAAGTTTAAAATGTAAGCCACTGTCTCTATATCGAGTTCCCAAAACGAATCGGGTAATCCTAAAAACTCATCATGGACCTTACCATCTCTAGATCTGCTACACCATTCTGTTGCGGAGTGCCAGGTGCAGCCAACTGGAATATAATCTCTTCTGATGATAGGTAATCCCTAAACTCTCCAAAGAGGTATTTCCATCGCAGTCAGATCAGAGTGATTTAATACTTTTACCCAGGTGCTTCTCTGCCTCTGGTTTGAATTCTTTGAATTTTTCAAAGCATTCAAACTGACGGTGCATCAAGTCAATGTATTCATACCTTGAGTAGTCATCAATGAAATTGACAAAGTACTCAAAGTCACCTCTAGCTAAGATTGTCATAGGACCACACACATCAAAATAAACCAGCTCCAACGGTTTTTTAGCTCTATAGCCTTTGGCTGAAAAGGGTATCTTGCTCATCTTACCCTCTAAGCAAGATTTACAGACTAGAAGTGCCTTTACTTTCAATGAACTCAAAGGTCCATCTATTACTAGTCTGTTTATCCTTTTTAGATTAATATGAACCAAGCGTAAGTACCAAAGAAACATTTGGTTCATTAAAAAAGAAAATTTTCTCTTATATGGTAAACTAAATGTATTATTCATTTTAGTTAGTTGCAGTGTATGAGAAATTAGAATAATAACATAAAGATCATCAACCAATGTACCATAACAGATAACATGTTTATTATTCTTAATAACCACAGAGTTATTAAAATAAACCACATATCCGTCTTCAACCAATCTAGAAACAGAAACTAAGTTCCTTCTAATGTAAGGTACATAAAGATAATCTCTCAATATATGCAAATTAACAATTATTTCAGAATTAAGAGCGTAAGCACTGTTTATAATAATCTTAGGGTGTAAATTAATTTATATAATCAATATAAAATTAATTATCCCAATGTGTCCCATTCAATACACACAAAGTGTACTAACACAGAGAGTCAGAATAATAGACGACGCTATTATCTATTCCCCGTAACCAAAACAGGTCTACTAAAATTCTGTGCAACAGTCGTACCGATGGTATGTCTATTTCCATCTAAATTGTGAACATAAAATTTATATTCTGCAAGAATCTAAAATTTAATTTTCTGTGTATAAGTCGTACTCTACATATCAGATTAAATACTATACAAAATAAAGGATATCCATGCATAATCATTAAAGAAATGATATACATACATTGCTCATAAAAATTCTCATAAAATAAAAAAATAATTTTATTAAATTAAAATTAAATACTAAAAATATAGTTTTCTGTATACCAATCCTAACATTATGAAAAGTATACGGCCAAGACTGTGAGTTTAACAAAGCATACGGCTGTGACATTATAAGCTCACGGCCATCATGTTCCAGAACCTCAAAAAGTTTTGTGATGTGCCCAGTTTGCTTGTGAGCAATATACTGCTAGTAATGAAAACTTAAAGGAAACAAGTGCATACATTGAAATAAATGATAAATAAGAAATAAAACAATAGAAACCTTATCCACAACACCCTCAGGGAAAGAAGATGATGGTTTAAGAAGAGTCGTGGGTTACTAAGGTTACCTCGTGTGAATATCCACTTCAAATGGCCCATCGGCACTACTACAATAATAGATAAAGATCTCACTTAAAAAATTAAAAAGATCTCAATTTCTAATTAAAGCGTGATTAAAAAACAAGAAAAATTTGTAATCTCGGTTTTTAAATAAATGGAGATTATATATATTTTTAATCTTGGTTATGTAAAAAATAATTATAAATTAATTTTTTAATCTCAATTTTATTTTTTAAACGAGATTAAAAATTGTAAACCACATTAAAAATATGTAAAACAAAATTAATAGCCCCGATAAGAGTCCCTCCCTTCCACGACTCAAGCTGTAGCTAGCCCTAGCGCGCTTTCCCTCTGTCGTCTTCTCTCCATAGTCTCAGCCCGCTCACGCCACCGCCGCTCACGCCACCATCACTTGTTGTAGCTACCCCTAGCGTTCTTTCCCTCTGTCGTCTTCTCTCCATAGTCTCAGCCCACTCACGCTACCGCTGCTCACGCAACTGTCGCTTGCCGTCGTCGCTCACACAATCGTTGATTGGAGTCGATCTGATTCACGCCACCGTCGATTGGAGTCGTTCCAGTTCACGCCACCGTCGATTAGAGTCGTTCCGGTTCACGCCACCGTCAATTGGAGTCGTTCCAGTTCATGCCACCGCCGATTGCAGTCGTTGATCTTTCACCCATGTGAGTTTCTCTCTTTTTCTATATCTCTATATTTATGTATAGATATATGCATTCTCAATTTGAAACCTTAGATTGTTTCATTCAACAAAAAGGAAAGGTTGTATTACAACTCCCTTCATAATCAAGAGAAACAGATGGCGTTAGTCATGTCCCTATTTACAGCAAAAAATAATTATTCACCACTCTATTGATGTATAGTTATGTTTCCACATGTATAGTTATATATATATAAAATAATACCTATTAGTATGTAACTGAAAGGATTAAAAACCTGGATTAAAATATTTGTTTACCAACCACATTTAGTGTGGGCATAGTATTACAGGGAAACATTCAAATATTTGTTCATTTTTTGTTTTTGAAATCAAAGCAGCCACAACAGCTTTGTTGCACAACAGCTGCTTGTTGCACAGACCAGCAACTAAGCTTCCATGTGTTGTCCAATGGGCAACTACAGCCCCTGTGTTGGAACAGTTATAGCTTGATTGTGTGGTCCATAGCTGCATATGGTATATCAAAGTATTAAGGATGTAAAAGTGGTCAAGTGAACACCTGACCATCGATGGAGAATGAACCAGTGTAAAATCAGTTCTAAGATGCAATTTTCTAGAAAACCCACATACAAGTTTCAGTTAATCTTTAAGTAATAATTAATAAACCTCACAATTAACACATCTTGAAGCACAATATGACAAAACTATTTACGCCGTTAGGTGCTTTAGTGTTGCTAATTTGCTGTATTTTACAGGAGCACAATAATGAAGGCGAATGTTAGTTTTTCAAACTAACATAGCCATTTTGACTATGTTACTTTGCATCATAGGCAAACTAACATAGCAGAATACCCAAGCTACTTAAATTAGGTGCTTTAGATTTTTCAATTCGTCATGAGAAGGCGAATGTAAAAAAGTATAGCCATTTTGACTAAAGGTGATAAAAATTCACTAAATACAATAATGAAGTAAATGATAGCTATGCAATCAGCATGAAAAAGATTATCTTATGTAACCATATCATGTAAATTGTAGACTGTCCTCAGCGGGTTTTCCATTGAAATAGCTTACTTAATGCCAAGAAGAAGATGTCTTGAAGAACAATTTCCCTACAAAAGGCACACAACACTACAAGCAAGAAAAGTATGTGGGTTGTGGGTGGGTTGTGGGCATGCTGATTCTTCAAGCTACTGCGTTTTTGACTTTGGGAATGGACACTTTGGAAGAGGCTAGCAGGCATGTTCCAGCTCTCACAAGCTGCAATCAAGGATTGCCATGACGTTGTCATTTTTGTTTAATGTCATAATGACAATCATTTTGACATTTTTGTTGCCTTACATGCACTTTTCTTTTTCAGGCTATTGACAGGGGGAAACCATTTAATCTGAGTTATTATTTTTGAGTTTTTTTATAAATGAACAGTTGTATTCTCGATATTTTTCAGCTACAGGAATTCAAGAAATAAGGGAACACGGATTCAGCGAAAGATGTGGTGCTAAAATATGAAAATAAAGTTGGTAGTTCTTGGAATCCTATTACTGCTGACCTTGATAATTTAGGTATCTATTTGCCATGGTTTTGTTCCATTACCTTGCTATGTTGCATTACCTTGCTGCCTTGCTATGTTCATTGCCTTGCTTCCTTGGTTTGCCTTCATTGCCTTGCTGCTATGTTGCTTCGTTGTTCTTCTGCTATGTTAGTTTGCCTATGATGCAAAGTAGCTTGAGTATTTTATGATATTTCTACTTCTTTACCATTACTTTACATTAATCCATTTTCAGGAATTAAATAGAGAAAGCATAAAATCTATTGCTGCGCTCAAGTCACTTAGAGAGGATTTAGAAGAGAAACATTGGGAAGAGCTTGAACAGAAGATGCAAATTGATCTACTATTGCTCTATTTCCTTCCATTCCAAATTATTCAATTACCTATACACGTGCATGCATTAGATAGCCTTGCTATGCATGATCTCATTCTCATTTGTTAATTAACCTCCATTGCACAAGTTGTTTCTAATAAATTTATGTATTCCTACATTGGTAAACAAACTTCTTTGCTTTCTTCTTATTACTTTCAGAACATCCATGGTGTTGAAAGGAATAAAATGTTGTTTTTCCTGAATGATTTTTCAGTTAAAATGATATCTGGGCATGTCTTGAAAGGAAACCAAATAAGAAATTCAAATTCAGATAGAAAAACTGTTGAAAAAACAAGCTTAGATAGCCAAGTTTCCATTGGAAAGAGAGGTGGAAGTAGAGAATCAGATGGTATGCCATTGAATACTAGTTGAAGTTCAGACAAGAACATAAGAATCCATCAATTACTTTGGGTTTGGTCACATGGATCTGAGTTGGTTGTATTAGGATCCATCTTTTATGCTTGCATATTTTGGAGATGTTTTAATGCTAGTAGTTGAAAATAGAAAAGTGTCAATTGGTACATGAATGGTGAACATATCATATACTTTGTTATTCATGATTTAAAATTTTGCACAGTTTGTGAATGGACTTTTTTTTTTGCTAATAATTTCAGGTTCTTATAAAAAATATCCTAGTCCTTTTTGTCTCACAGCGTTACATATGTACATTAGGGTGTTCTATTATCTATTACTGGTGTGAACGAATGGCATGACTATTTTCTCATGTTATGTTCTAGAGTTTCACTTTGAATATTTAATAAAAAAAGGTTTCATTGAGACCCTTCCTAATATTTTAGTGATTCTGATCCATTTGTAATAGAATTTACATCTTATTGATAAACAAGTTCTGTGATTTAGAATCATTGTACGGCTTACTTTCTAATGCATTACTCCATCCAGCCATGATTTGTATAAAAAAGAATGCACAAATATATAATTCCTACCTTCCTATGTGTTATTGTAGCTACCCTTTTAACAAAGTGAGAATTGGGTTTCATGGCATATTATATATGATTGCTTATAGGGAAAAGGGAGGCGAATGGCTTCAGAATCATTCATATGGAGTGTTTGGCCTCAGCGATACGCAATTTGTAAACAAGGGGAAGGGAAACAAAATTTTGACCATTTAGTGAACTTAGCCTTTGATTGAGATTTCATTTTTTATTTTCTACTTTTTTTCATCCAAAATAAGGGGTCATTTTATTGGATGGATTTGGTGAGTGGTAGGGAATGATCTTTTGATGTTCTGATGTTATAGCTAATGTTATACTAGATTGGTTGTGTACAGTTCTTACAGGTTTTGATTGTGTTATAGTTTTTGATGTGTTACTTTGATGCTATTGCAAAAGCTCATAGTTAAAATGCAGATTGTATATATTTTTTCTCGGTTTTTTATAGAGATTAAAAGTGTTTTCTATCCCGATTTCTGACTAAGATAAAAAGTATTGATTATCTCGATTTTCGACTACGATTAAACGAATATTTATCTCGGTTTTGGATCTTTTTGGTCTCGATTTTGGATCGTTCTGGTCTCGGTTTTTTACCGAGATTAAAATATTTTTTTTCTCGATTTTGGATTTATTTGTCTCGGTTTTTTGCAGAGATTACAATTCTTTTTGTCTCAATTGTTGATTGAGATTAAAAATAGTTATTATCTCGATTTGTGATCGAGATTAAAAGTACCTATTTTTTAATCTCACCAAAAAATATCTCAGTTTGTAACTGAGATTGATTCAATAAGATCTCGGTTAAAAATCGAGATCTGTTACAATTAATGTAGTAGTGCGGTGGTGAGAATATGATACATCCAAGCCAATATATGTGCTTCAAGAACTCTTTCGAGGCAAGTAAGAACATGAACGAGGCTCTGGAAGTATAGGAAGGATGAATGAATATTGAATGGGGAAGTATTTTGGCAGAGTTTGGGCCTCTAGGTGTTTCTCCTCCTGTTCTTGTGAAAAACAACACCTATTTATAAGCAAGGCAAGCAACATAGACCCCTTCTGGGATGTTTCCACCTATCCGAAAAGGAATAATAGTGACGGCCACTATCTTTTTGCTTTTTTACAGTGACGGCTGCTACCTTTTTGGTGGTGAAAAGGACAGCTGCGACTTTTGTAAAAGTCGCGGCCTGAATAAAAAAGCAATGGCCGTGACAAAGAAAGTCACGGCTTAGTTTACGGCTTTCACAAAAGTTACGGCCGTGAGAGCAAGGACAAGGCATATTCAAGGGTTTTCAAGAAGGTAGTGACTGTGAGAATGGGAATGGCATGGCCTGAAGGCTTTTTAGGATTTTTGGATTTTGAGCCATATTCGTGATTTTGCTTGCTTTAGAGTATCTTTCAGCATGATTCTCATACTTTTGTCATTGGAGCGCATTCAAGACGGGTGCTTAAGATTTAACTTGGTCAAATTGGGGTGTCTACACTACTCCATTCTTATCCATTTTATATTTAAAAACCCATTTTGTACCAATGATGTAGTGAGCCTTAGGTTTTGCGACTAAAGACTAAACCTTGTTTCTTTTAAATTAGTTTAGCTCTTCTTGTATAGCCGAGATCCGAAAATCATCGTTTTCAACTTTCTCAAAATATTTTGATTCAATCTGGGAAAGGAATGCTAAATTACCACAAACATTATGTAGAGAGGATCTAGTTTTAATAACTTGGGATGGGTCACCAATGACCAAGTCTTTTGGATGGCCATGAGCATACCTCCATTTCTTAGGTAAATCTAAATTTTGTTAGTTTGAAGGACTAGCAGCCCGTTGGACTTCATTATATTGCACATTTGTAGCTTCCTCGTAATTTGGCTCTTCTTGCCTTTGATGAAGATGTCTTCAACACCTTTCTCTACGTCTGTTGGGAATATATACTAAAAAATCATACTTTTATGTATTTTATTCTGGATCCCTAGCATATTAATGAGAAAAAATTTATGATCGTTTTGCATTTATGGTTTCATATTTAAATTTGTGAAGTATGAATGCATAGTCCGTTTATTCTGTCTAGTATTTGACTTGGTGCGTACTGCACGGAAGATCGGGTCAAACGTTCTTATAGATTATACAGGTAGGCTCACAATCTCAATGGACCCGGACATTCTATTGGTATGATTGTAGTACATCGTTATAGTAGCTGGTCTTGACTAGATCGAATGAATCGAATTCAGGTTTTGCGAATTCGATGTTTGAGCTCGATATGCTAGTACACTTGGAATGTATTGAGCGGGATCAACGGGATGATCGATTCTATACTGACTATATGAATTGATCCACATCCCGTATTATCATGTA
>JAULJZ010151216.1:0-21091 GCA_032270985.1 Heliamphora pulchella | reverse complement strand
ACACTAGGACTTACCAAGAGGTTTCACATTCAAACCGTCACACACGGAGTCACCAATGGAGGTGGCACCAGGTTTACTCTGAAGTTCACATTGGTGGATCAAGAGTAAATCAAAGGGAGTAGACTAGTGATTGGACCTCCCATCGAACCACACCATCCGAGAGGGATTATTCTCCTTGTTATCCCTTGCAGTAGGTGGTGGAACAATACTAGGACGAGTTGGATAGGCGTGACCAACAGTTGGCTATGCTACATAGAGGGCTACATGAGACGAGGGTCCACCTGGACTAAACACATGCACTAAAGCGTTGACCAGAGCCTCAACTAGGGCCTCAACCAGACCCACCTCAGCCCAACCGAGGTGTGAGGACACGAGTAGCCCCAGACGAACAACACATGGAGGTGGCTCTAGATTGGAGTCACCTATTTGGAATGAAGAGACGGATGCTGAGCCAGACCTAAACCTCCAACAACACCGATGTTGAAACTGTTACCCGACAACCCCTATGCGCAAGTCCTCGAAGGGGAACGCCTTCCATAGAAGGCCGAACTTTGAGAAAAATGACCAAAAAACGACTTGAAATAATGGTTACACCTTCAGTTTGAGGGAAGGTCTCAACCCCCCTTGGAGAGTCGGCTAAAGATGTAGCACGGCGAGCACTTGAGCAAATCTCTGCCTCCCCCTTTACAAGGGAGGCGGATGGGACAAAACCGCCACGAAAGTTCTAATCCCTCAGATTTAACCTCTATGATGAAAAGAGCACCTGATGAACCACATCAGGCACTTTAGGTAAATGTTGGTGCTCTGGAATGGGAGGGTGTGTTTTGGAATGGGAACGACACCCTAATGTGTAGGGTGTTCCCATCCAGCCTCGGGGAAGTTTCTTTGAGGTGGTTTGAAAAATTACCAACCGGTTCAGTAGGGAGCTAGAAACAACAGGTCAAGCTCTTTGCCACAAGATTCATCACTAACAACAGATAGCCCATGGAGATTGACTCCCTCCTGAATCTCAAGAAGGGAGAAGGTGAAAGCCCGAGGCACTATACTCGATGATGGGTTGCTACTCGATTCATCACCAACAACAGATAGGGTTTGTAACCAAGTCTCCCAGGAAGTGGTCACCCCCACAGCTGTCCTGCTGTTCGATTAAGAGGATGGAACCTGGTCTCCAAAGATGAGGCTGGCAAGATAGTGTAGAGGCATGGTGATTATTGTCCTAATGTGTATTGTGAGCTTGTGGAGGAGGTTAGAAGCTGCACGACAACCACACTAGATGATAAAACTTCGGTGCATTGAGCTCCTTCTACGGGCACCAGTTGAACTCCGAGGTCGTCTGCTCAGATGGGCACTTCGCTGAGTAGATGAGAAAAACTACGCATATTTTGGTTAAAATCTAAGACATGCTTAAGATGTGTGCAGTTGATGTTTCGATCATGTTTATCTTTACTGGCCGAGGTGTTGGCATACGAAGTTGCAACACTTACAAACGGAAAGACGTATTAGAGCTCGGTGAAAAGAAATAAGAAACTTGAAATAAAAATTGAAGAGATTACAACTCGACTACCTGGGAAACCAACCCTGGTAGAGCATAGTCTTGTTTGGGGATCGTAGGGGCCAGGCTTGAGCTGCCAGTTGCCCCTGACCATGACGAATTCTTCAATATTTCCTTTGTGGGTGACCCTCAGGTCAAGCACGTTGTGCCGAGATGGGTCCTTGGCCCTGAGGTAATATCTATTGCTGCCCTTATACATTTTGTCTCAAGGAGTAGCAATACTGAATCTCGCATACGCCGAACTCAATGCTCAGGTACCGATTCAATATATCTACCCCCACCATAATGACAAAGAAGTTCAGGGTAAGCTGGGTTTAGCAGAGGTTGTAGAAGTGCATTGCCTCCCCCAGGATGCGAGGGAGGGGGAACATCACCCTAGCGTCGATTATGGCCAAAAGTGGCCGTACTGATGCCCAGCTTCTTTAGATGTCCAGTGCTCGTCTGGATTCGACATGCAAACTATAACATCATCAAGGATGTCGTAGTCATGACAGAACTTCTCCACGGCCTCGGGGGTGTCTACTAGCCTAGCCAAATGGCCCACACTTAAAAAAAGAACAAAAACGATGAAGAAGAAAAAGAAATGATGATCGTGAGAAGTTTGAAGGGATAAAAGTGGTGAAAACAGTGCGAAAAGCTTATGTAAAATACTAAATACAATTGATTACCTCAAGAAAACAATGATGGAAGGTGCTTGTGACAGTGGGAGATGCCTCGGATCACCGAAAAATGGGAGAACAAATACATTAAAATGTTGTCGGAAGTCCCACAAGGGCATTTAAGGGAGCAAAAATGGCAAGAAGGCGAAGAAGGGGATTGGCTTCGAATGCCATCCCTTTACATAGAACCCAAGGGGTTCGAATGGGAGCCCTGAAAGGCGTGCTAGAGTGGCGCCCACGCATTAATTACTAAGGCCACATGTCATTTTTCGAGGAGTCTAGTTTCCGAAGAAGCAAAGCGTCATTTTGAGCTGTAAGTTTGCCAAGCTCGAACATCTCAAATTCGAGCACTATGGAAGCTCAGCGCATAATGGCCAATCTCGATTCAACCATCATAAATTCGAATTATTGGTATTCATTGAAAATCGTTTCTGATGTCGTAAATACCAAAGCGCATGTTGTGCCATACGCATTAAATACAAGGAGGCATGTTAGTTCAAAAGACAATGGAGGACCAACTGCGACATGACATGTGTAAGGGTCGGACTGTTCCATGACAAGTGTGTCCCATCAGAGAATGACACATCAACAAAGCTTATCAGATACGCCTCTTAACCACTTGCTAGATGATGATTCACTTTTAGCGTCTCATCACCTCCCTCGCAACTCGGTAGGTCGAGCAACGATAAGGTGATGGTAGCAATTGAGGGAGGTCAGTCAATCAACTTGCCGACCTGGTTTCCACATCAGCAATACAGCAGCCAACTTAGCACCTTGAATAATCGAGCATCGAGATGGCTCGAGCTCAAGTAGCTTAGATACCCGAGTATGGTTATAGTTGTAAAGCTTGGCTACTAAATGCCGAGTAGAATAGATTTCGAGGCGCAATCATTCGAGCTCAGAGGCTGAGCACTTATCCCTGACATCACTGCCAACGTGTCAGGAGCAGTTAAACCACCCTCAAAGTTAGGATGTCAGGAGTGGTTGGCCAGAGCCCATACAGGGCCTGAGAGTAAGTATAAAGGATCTGACATGGCAAAAGGAATACTCAACCCAGACACTAATTATGATTCAGCTTTAGGGCAAATACAAAAATGACAACTCGACCCAGCTCGAGTTGGATAAGGACAAAGGGCCCAGGTTGGGTCAAGTAAGTCTCTCATTATAAAAGGTAGAGAAACAACATATACACACATTCATAAAGCAAAAACTCTGAAGAAATACTCTCTCAAATCCTGCCCTTCTCTCACTAAGCCATGCACTAATTCGATCGTCGAAGGGCTCTCCAGTTAAGCAATCGACGAGGCATTCTCACTATTTTTTTGCAGGCAAACGTAGACGATTCCCAAATATTCTTGCCAGCGAGAATGGGATAAGTAGATTTCAATCTTAACCCTCTATAATTCTTTGTGGTAAAAGTTATCACCACGAGATTGGGTAGAATTATTAAATGGTATTTTGAGAGAATCGAATAATTACTTCTCTTTTGGGAGAGACATTTTTAATCAAGTGTTTTTAGTAGACTTTTTCAACACTAGTACGAGCTCTCTCGTGATAAAAAAAAAAAAAGAAAGAAAATAAATATAAAAAAACTTACAAATTTTAAAAAACAAATTGAAAACATCAAAAAATAAGATTCTTTTCATATTTACTTTGTGCATTTTTTAACTTTTGGATTACTTATAAGTAGAAGAATTGAAAAAATAACAAATCTTAATCAAACCGTAAAAAGAAAAAAAAAAGAAAAAAAAAAGAAAAAAAAAGAAAAAAAAAAGAAAAAAAAAGAGGCTATAAATAAGCCAAACTAGACATTCTTTCTCTTCATCTTTTTAAATAAAATGTTACTTTTCTTCCCTTTCGATTCACTAGCACCATAGGCTATACAGTAATGCCTCTTAGGCTTCTGTTGATAATCTGTCTTAAAGTTAAATTTTTTTTTTTTATTTTAAGCAAAACAAGTAAAACTTTTATTTAATTAAAAAGTGGCTTTAAGTTACACTGTAAAGAGAAAATAATATGATTTGCCAATTAATTTCTTTATAATTTTAAGGAAAAAAAATTAAAAATGGGCTTTAAAAAAATACACTGATTTTTGTGCCTACAATCCAAATTATTTTAAAATCTTTAAAAAATGGTCCTACTTGCATATAAATTTTAATATGGTTTGTCTTTTCTATATCTTTTAGAATATCATTTACTTTAAAATGATAATTTTATCTCCAATAATATACAATAATCAAACAACTAAGTCTATTCATCAAATAGAATAACATGAATATCATGCTTTTTAAATTAGAAAAAATATATTAAACTCGAGAAATATCGTAAAATAATAATTCGCAACAAAATAAAATGTAAATGCTAATTCAGACTTTAAAATACCTTTTGGTGAGAACTGAGATTACTAAGAGAAAATTATTTTATTACGAAGTAATATTTATTCAAAGACTTATTAAGAAGAAAAAACATCCATAAGAATTAATAAATAGTTAATTAGTTAGTTTCTTTTTTATTATTTTGGCCCCCTTCTAATCAAGTTTCTAGTTCGTCTTTGAATTTCGAACCGTTCATCTTGAACACACACACACACACATATATATATATATATATATATATATAATTCAATTTGATCGAATATTAATAAAATCATAAATAAAACATGTTTTATTTTATAAAATTAATTATATAAATTTAAAATAAATTAATCTAGTTTAAACTGTACATTTTATAAAATAGAATATAATTTCTTCATGTGCTATGTTCGATTAAGATAAATTTTCTCGTAAAAATCTTGTCACGGGAGTTAACTCTTGAAATTAATAGGTTTGTCTCTTTGTTATTGGCTTATTTGACTTATAAGCAACTAAATAAGCAATTTTATTTGGTTTGGCAAATAAGCAAGATTTAAGCCAATAAGCAAATAAGCCAATAAACCAAATAAGCAACTTTTAAGCAAAATTTAAGTCAAACATTATTGCTTATTTAAGAAAATAAGCAAATAAGTTACTTAAAAGTCAAGGTAGCTAAACAAATTTGTTTATTTCTATTTTTGCTTATTTTATAATAAAAAAATAAACAAATAAACCATTTACCCAAACGGGGTGATTTCCAGCCGATCGGGGCGTGGTTTATTATGGGGCGTGGTTTATTATTTTATTACGCGGCAAATTATTAAGTACTCCGAGGTATTATATAAGCGATACTCCGTAGTGTTTCTAACAAATAAAAATATTTAATGCATGTTAAGTAAATTATTTTTGTCCATTAATCATCTAGTTAATGGATTTCTTGGTCAAACTGCGTTACTCGTTATGGCAAAGGTGAACCCATATTATTCCACTCAAAGTATTTTATGTTATGGATAGAAACACTACGTAAATGATGACACATGGTGTTTTGGATTATCAAATAATTACTTTTATTAAGCTGCTAACTAGTGTTCAGATAGAATAATTATTCGCTAGTTTCGAAGTACTATATGACATTATTTTGTGGTGCTCTCATATATTCATGTAACAAAAAACTTCACATTGAATAATTAATGTGGGCCATCTTTATTAAATATGTAGGATAGAAGAGTGATCCATTCCACCCACTTTTTTATTTTTTAAAAATACCATATAAATATTATCACATAATACTAAAAGTTCCTTAAAATATGGGATCTATGCAAGAAAAATTAATGCGACCATTAATACCTATTGTAGCCATGGTCGGCTGCTAAATTATCACGTGCATTCTCAATATTATATGGTATTCTATATAAATAAAAATATGAGAAATTTAAGGATTAATCATTTTTTTAGATGTCGTAAATATTTTAGTCTTATTATTTTTATTTTAGTAGTTTTAGTTCCATTATAATTAAGGATAAAATTTTATGACTGATTTACTCATATTTAAAAGACTTAATTTTTCTTTTTATTATATTTGAATTTTGAATTTGAAAATTTTTGACAACTACATATATTTACACTTATATTATCCACACTTATAGCATAATTCTAGATGCCACTGCTTTCCTCTTCCCTTTCCTTCTTTAAACCTTAGCCGCTATCCTTGGACTACCACCGCCTTTGCATCATCGTCGTCGCTCCTCCTCTTCATCCTCCTCGTCGCCATTGCCAACATCAACCTCCTGTTCCTCACTGGTGTACAGAACCAAAGCCACAACAGAGTTGACGAAGATGGCAGAATCATTCAAAGCCACGATGTGCAGAACCTCGACCTTCTCCTGATCACTGTCTTCAGCCTCGTCATCTTAGTCCTCCGTCGCCGTTTTCGTCTTTCGCTGCAGTCGTCCTCAACGTTGCCGTCGTCAATCCCGATGTCACCGTGGTTCTCCCTCGTCGTTGCAATCATCATTTTTCGCTGTTGCTGTTAGCATCTTTTGCCTTCGTCAATCCCGACATCGCTGATACATGTATCAGTTATGTTTGAGTTGTGGGATCACTGCAAATATAAGCAGGATAGAAGAGTGACTCATACAACACACATTTTTATTTTTTAAAAATATTATATAATTAACACTTCATAGTACTCTAAAAGTTCTTAATAATTTTCAAATGTGGGATCCATATGCAAAGAAAATTAATGTGACCATTGATGCCTATTGTGCTATGTCGTCGATGCTAAATTATCATGTGTGTTCCCAATATTATATGGTATTCTACATAAATAAATATATTTAACGCATATTAAGTGAATTATTATTATTATTTGTTACGGGCTTTTAGCCAAATATCCAAAAAATATAAGTTTTAATACGCAAGGTCCATAAACAAAAATTTTAACGCGCGAGATCCAATTATCTACAATACAAATAAATTTAACATAAACAGATAAATTTATATGTAATGCATACAAAAAAATTTATCTGTCGTCTTATTTTATGCAAGACATATAGATTTATCTGTGTTCTTTATACAGATAAATTTATCTGTTTTCTTATTTATGCAAGACAAATAAATTTATCTGTGTGTTTTATATATACGTGTTTTGAAAAAGGTATAGTATTTTTTATATAGATAAATTTATCTGTATACTTATTTATGCAAGACAGATAAATTTATCTGTATACTTTATACATGTTTTGAAAAGATATAGTGTTCTTTATACAAATAATTTTATCTGTATACTTATTTATGCAATAAGTTTATCTGTGTGCTTTATACATGTTTTGAAAATACACAAATAAATTTATCTATTCTAGAGTCCAACTGAATCTTGCGCATTAAAACTAGATCTCGCGCGTTAATTTTTTTTTTATGGTGAATGAAAAACAAAATTTACGCCACTTTAGGGATCTAAGCTTATTTTTCCGTATTTGTTAACTGTTCAATAAAGGTGGGTGTGAAAGCACTATGTTAGGCAAGTTAAAACTGGATATTATTATTTGGAGAGTTTCGACCCATTACCCAATTCGTTTTGGCTTTCAGACTAGTTTGTAGGGATTGTATTAGTTGCTTTTGGTTAGGATTTTAACTATTGTATTTGTATATTGTTTCTTTTCACACGTGAAATTGTCGTAACTAATCTGTGGACGTAATGCTAATTTTGAATAAACCAAGTAAATTGTGTCTTCTATGCATATTTGTTACTCTCTCTTGTTATTAGTTTTTAATTTTGCTATAACACACCACGTAAATAATATTACATAATGCTCATAGACAACCTAATATTTACTCATGATGACTAACTAATTACTCGTGGGAATACTACTTAATTGTGCTCGGTTTGAGGTAATAATCTATCAACTTCTTTTATGTGATTTATTTTTATTTTAAATATTTTTTTGTCATTTAGTCAAAATATTATATTTTTTATTTTTTCTACTGAGATAAAATTAAAAAGTAAAAAGGTTTGATTAAAATATAAAAAAATTAGAAAAGACAAATATAATCAAAAATAAGTAAAAAAAATTAAAACTTTCCTTATTTCTAGTTTAAATATTTTTTTTATTTTCTGATTAAATTCTTTATTTTTTGATTCATTTCATCAAGACAATACAAAAAAGTAAAAAAAATAATCAATAAATAAAAAAATAAGCCAAAAAATTATTTATTATAACATGTATAATGACATTGGTAAGTATTAGATATTTCAAAATATTATGAGGGTCTTTGATGTTGTTAAAATTATGAATTTATAAATTATATATAGTTGAAAAATTATGATGATAATTTGAAGTAGAAGATATAAATATTTATTCCAGTTGCAAAATTATAATTTTAAACAATAGAATTTTTGTTTATTTATATAGATTACTGAGAATCAAAAGCTATAGTAAAATAATATAAGCATATATACATTTTTTTTATTGAGATATAAATTAAAAGTGAAAAAATATTTTTTTTTTCAAACACCCATTAAATGACATTGTATCTGATATTTTATAAATATTTAATGGGAGTTAATTTTATCATTTATTATTGTATGATTCGTACAGTACGTGTAGGAATTATTGCGAAGCCCGGCATGCATGCATGCATGGCTCCCACCCATTGTCCCGTCTTCTAAATGCAAGCATTTATTTGCAGACAGAAACCATAGATGCCGGCTTGGTAACGTTTATAATTTATTTATTTTTATTAATAACAGATGTACAATATATTTTATATTTTATAAATAAAAAAATGTATATCACAAATATTTCTTTATAATGTTTTGTAATGAGAATTGATTATAGATCTTTGGTAAAAATGTCATCTTTCATTAGATCTTGGCTAAAAAAAAATTTGGAGGTGTTTAGAATTTTTAAAATTAATAACTTATAAATTATACCTTATAACTGAAGTTGTGAGTGTTTGATAAAAATTATAATTTGTAACTGAAATAGAAAAAAAAGTAATTATAGTTTATAGTAAAAATTATGGGTGTTTGGACAAAATTATAATTTATAATTAAAATTAGTAGTGAAAAACTAAATGTTAGGCCAAACTCCCTTTTAATGGCTTACATTCTTAAATTTCCTCTTACTGCATAACTTTTTTTAAGACTTTTTTGTCCTCATCACTCAAATCCGAAGTGACTATCAAGAATTTTGTAAGAGCATGTGACAACGAAGAACATGTGACAATGAAGGAATACTCTCTTCAAAGTTTCATAGTTCGAAATCTCGTAAGTGTTAGCAACTCTTTAAGATAAACGCATATAAGATTTTATCTTGACTATAATTAATCTATGTTTGTAGACGGTGATATTAGTTCTCTAAAAATTAATAGAGGTGCGCATAAAAATTGACCCAAACAATTTTATGTATCTAAAAAGAAAAGGCTTGCTTCTTACCAAATAAGCTCGGAAAAAAGGAGCCAAGGCATTTGTAGGTTAAAACTCTATAGTGAGTAATTGGGTGATCTCGCTTGGATTAAAATAGTGTAGACTCTTCATGTGGAAAAAAAAAAGCTCAAAAAATGGAGAGAATAATTTGAAACTCTAGGGTTTGGCAGGGATTGAAATCTTCATGACATTGAAAGACAAAGCTTATCAAAATTTGAAATTTTCAATAGCACGAGGATCTAATTTACAACTTTCAAGGGCTCAATAGTATGTTTAACAAAGAAATGGTAGGAATACAAAGTAACTCATGGCTCAAAAATTATGAAATTCTTAATTTTCAATAACAAAACTATCCATACGTAACCTTCAAGTCTGTAGAAAAAACTATCCTAAGTTGAGCGTCTCGGACAATTCGACGACTGTAAATACAGTGAATATTTGTTTTTTCCTTACTATAAATACGGTAAATTTTTGATTATTTTAAAATATTTTTAACAAAAACTTCATGCAATTTCTTAAGGTATAAGTATTCATTGTGTTTATTTCGAAAGCGATTACTCTTTTGGTCATTAATTTTGAAATATTAATTATAATTCCATCGACAATAAAATTTATTTGTCGGCAAATGAATAGCAAAATTTCATGGACAATGAAATTTCACTTACAGTGAAGTTTATCTGTCCTTGTAGGTGCCCCTCTCTCTGGGAATTTTTATGGAGGTCTCCTTACATGAAAAGCCTTTTAGCAGTGGATCACATAGTTATTCAAACCATAATGAAAAATCTCGTTTAACGATTGATTTGTACTAATCAATTTATCTAAAAATAAACAAGCGCCACAACCAAATACAAGAATCACACAAGCAACAAATAAACAACTACACGAGACACAACAATTTTTACGTGAAAAACTCTAAACAGGATACAAAACACGGGACTAATCCAAGTCTAGAAAAATCAAGCACCATAGAAACAGTTGTTGGTTACAAGAAATATTACAGATCATTATTGAATTCACAACCTATGCTGTAAGTCCAACTTACCAAATCCACGTACACCAACCTTGTGCTCAATCGCCATTGGAATCCACCACCAGACTTTGACTATTAACGGAATCTACCACCAGACTTTACATCCTTGAGAATCCACCCAAGAGATTCCATGAACTAGAATGAGTGTTAAAGATTTGGTTGCTTGATGACAATCTTGAAAGCACTGAGATTATAAAATTAACAAGTCAATTGCCGCTTAATACTCCAGGTAATCTTCTTTAATGAACACGATGGCTGGAGAATATTTCAATCATTAGAGAGGTATCTTAGTGGCTAGGGCATATTCATTCAAAGGCGGCACTCTCTAATAACCCTAGTAGTCTCTTTTTATAACACTTCCAGAAAAACTCTAGCTGCATCTTAAAGCCTAGTCAATAATTTCGAAATCCTAACTGATTTAAAACAACTTCGCGTACAAACCGCTGGAGCGGAGTGGTTAAGACCTGCTCGCAACAGTTTTGCTTTTTCTGTAGAGTTCTGTCTGTTGCAACATATTCTTGTAACACTGCAATGTTTGACTCAATTCCTAAAAGATCAAATGTCAAATATCAAAAAATAAGATGAATAACAATTTATCACAGGTTTGCCAATATATAAATAAATAAAATGAAGGTCTAAAATTCCTAAAAAAACTTTCCTTTGACAATTATGTGACAAAACCCAATAAGCCAATTTTTCCATTTAGATATGCATTAAAATTCAACTAAAGCATCACACCAATGACACGCCCAAAAAAAAACTCTGTCCCCCTCAAAACACACACACACACACACACACACACACACACACACACACACACACACAAACTTCCCAATAACAAAGACTCTCCTCCTCATACACATCTCCCCCTTTTTATCACAAATGGGCAAAAATTAAACTAATAAGGAAGAAACAAATAAATCTTTTTGTGTAGGAAACAAAATTTAAAAGCAAGTACTAAACCCATGCAAATTTTTACATGTTTAAAATCACCGAGTTTAGTAAAAAAAAGGCCAAAACACACAAAGGAGCCCAAGATATCCTATATTCATATACGGAGAAACAAAATTAGAGGAGATTCTATATAAAGCAATGTGTGTGTGACTTAAAATATTTTTTAGACTCCAAAATCAAATCTTATAGTTGAGTGACATTTACTTATTAGAATTCAAGAAATTTATAAAGTCAAACCAACTTAGACATAATTCACTTTACAGAATTACTCTCCCTCAACTAAAGACTGCAAATTTTTTCTTTTCTCTTTCTCTTTCTCTTTCTTTCTTTCTTTTTTTTTTTGCTTTTATCGGTGCCTTTCATATTAATACGAACGAAAAAGCAAAGTTCGTATAGGTAATCATTTTCTCAATCTAAACATACAAATTCAAAAGAAAGAGAAAGTTTAAACATTAAGTTTTTATAAGTCGCCACTATAAGGTTATTTTGTAAAATCTTAGAAAACTAAAAAAATAAAAAAGACCCATAGATAAATTTAAACCCAAGTTTGGGAGATCCTTACATCTGAAATACAATTCAAGAGTGTATAGAATAGAATCATATCTGAAGACGTTTCAAAACTATATGAACACAAATATCCAGAAACCAATGGGCGTATTTAATCTTAAAGACAAAATTATAGGATTTCATCTAAATAAAAAATGCATAGAAATGGTACTCATATCTTAATAAAGTCTGCTACAATTTTTTTAAAAAAAACTCCAAAAGAAACAAACCAAAAAGAAACAAAAAAAAATGACATGACGCAGACAAACAACCTAAACAACAACTAAGGATTTCGACTAGCAAAAAAGTAATCTAGATCACTTTTTTTTATCCAAATTTTTTTAAAGTCTGATTTGGTCTTTTATAGCATAATATTTGAGTATTAATTTAGACAAATTATTTTCAATTCATGTTTTAAAGCTAGTTCTCCTAATCCTGAAATAAGTCACTCTATTTTGAGTTCATTTATGTGGTCAAACAACTCACATTTTCTTAGAACATGAGAGTAACCTATTTAGGAGTCAAATATACCATGCAACTGAAAACAATAAAGTCTAATGTGACATTTGACTCCATAGTGATGACAGATGTGAATGAATTTTTGTTTTTCTTACCTCACCATGTTGAATTGTGATTTTTCCAGTCAGAATTCTCCCTTTGCATTCCCTTCATTTGTCTCATTTTTCACTAAGATCGAAGTTGTTTTAGCTTGAGTTAGATGCTCGACTTCTTCTTTTCCTTTTGATGATTTTCTTGACGAAGCGTTAGCAAACCCAAGTCTAGACCTATTTGTCACAACCTTTTGCAAGCCAAGCATGGCATCAAAACCTTAGTACCTGCATTCAATTTCTTAAAAGTATCTTGAGCATTAAATAGATCCTTTTTAGACTTAGCCAATTTTAATTCAAGAACTTCTTTTGAATCAACACAAGCACACAACTCATTTTCAAGGGCTTCAATAATGGTTTTTTGGGTTTGCCTCAATTCAGACAGGTTATTTCTTTCTTTTTCACACTTGGCAAGTTTTTCATACATAATTTTTTTATCTGATTTTAATTTCACAACCAAAGGTTGAGTTTCAGTTAGTTTTTGCTTAACACATTCTTTTTTCTTTTCACATACTTTGAATTCCTTAACCAATTTAACATTCTGTTTGGTCAATAAATAGCTCCCATTGTAAAATTTGTTATAAGCTTGTTGAAAAGCTTCACTTTCCTCAGAGTCACTAACCTCTTCACCCTCTTCTTCACCTAAATCACTTTCTTGAACAGAAGCAACAAAGGTAATAACATTGTCATTTCTATAATCAAACTCCTTCTCATCACTCATGTCAGGTTCACTCTCATCATCCCAAGTGAATGTAAAACCTTTTTATTTTTTTTTAAGAAAATTCGGTCATTCTTTAGCTATATGTCCATATTCTTTACATTTATAGTATTGAATTTGTGAGACCCTAACTCATTTTCTTTTTCGGCATTTTTCGACTCGTGTTTGTCGTTTTCATTTCAGCATGTTAATACGTGTTTTTATGCATGTTCGAGTGTAAAGATGCATGCGGGGTTCGTTCCTGGGGCCGTTGGCCATTGTGGTGCGAATTTCAAAACAAAAAAAAAAGAACATATTTTCGTGACCTATAAATATCTGGCGTTAGATATTTTTAAAAGATATTTTCAAAACTTACAAGCTAAGTTTCTTTTTTTTTCTCTCTACCTTCTCTCTAACTTCTTGGGGGCCCGGGGCTTGATTTTCGACGATCTAACAGCTAAATTGGATCGTCGATTTTGATTTTATTCCAACGAAGTTTGGTTTTGCACGTAAATTGAGGGGTCGAGTTTTTAACTCAACAAGGTAGAATCCTAAACTTCCATGTCTTATAAGGATGTTACTTGTAATCGTATGTATTTTTACTGTTTTAAAATGCGTGAAATCGCTTTATGGTTCAAACGTTGGTTTTGGGGTTCAAAATCGTTTGTCGTCGATTTTGATTTGATGTAATCGTGTTTCGGGTGACCACCGTCATGCTACCCCAGAGAAGAGAAAGAAACTCCTCCATGTAGGTGTCCCTCGAAGATCTTGAAAAGTACTTCTCCAAAAAGACCCTAGTAAAAGTGGCCCATGTGCCCTTCACAATTATCTTGGCAAACTTTTACCACTCCCGCGCGTCTTCCCGAAGTTGGAGTGGCCCAAATCTTACCATCAACTCATCTTCCATAATTTTAAGTGTGTCAAAGATCGTAATGGTCACCTCTAACCACTCGGTAGCAACTTTGGGATCAGGTTCCCTAGAAAAGGTTGCAGGATCCAATCGTCAAAACTCACTCATCACCACTGTAGCCCTCAGCTCGAGAGTTCTTGCTTCTCCCCTAACCGCCTCAGCTAAAGCTCGCATAGTTGTGAGCATCTTTTGGATAACATCAACACTGCCCACTTGTTCATGTGGCACATGCACATCCCTTTCTTCCGGAGGACCAATTAGAATGACACATCAATTCAACACATTTCACATAATAAGGAGAACCAATTGGAATGACACATCAATCTGGATATCTCATTTGGATTTCTTGTTAGAATGGACGTCGACTAAACGTCTTTCTAACTCGAACCTCAAACTAGTTTACTAGCGCCCAATGGCAAGGCTTATCATCCTAAAGATCCAACCTCCATATCCAAATACCACATAGCATGCAAACATTAAGTCACTTCGCAGATATATCATGCAAACACACCAATACATGAATGTCACACATCAATGCAAACTCTCACGCAATGGATCAATCATCCCCACAGCTCCTAGGTATTCGAACCTAGAGTCTGATACTAATCTGTCACACCCTGAAAATAAAACAATAAAGCCCCACGATATAGATAAGAGGAAAATTAGTCTTTATTTAAATTAAAACCAAAACATTCAAATTCCTTGTAAAAGATGGAAGTAAAAAAGAGTATTTTGCTTGTAAATAATCTTTTAAATAAGTCAATTTAAGCTAAAAAAGGTACTCCGAAAAAATAAAACAAAACCCCTTTTTAAGCAAAATTCGCAAAGAATTCAACCTAGCATGGTCCGCTTGAGCAGACTCGCCAACGTTCAAGCAGTGGACTGGCCGAAAGCACCAAGACTAAAAGCTAAAAAAAATTCTGAATGTTGGAAAATTGCCAAATTTTCTCATACATTTAACATAAGTTTCAATAGGCAAAAACTTAAATTAGAAACTCCTTCAGCATTGAAACAACTCAAATTTCTCAAAAACTAGAAATCCAACATTTTAAAACATGGCATCTCATACAAAAACTAAGGAACAAACCCCATGTACATGCCTAAGTTCTCACATGCATACAATTCATAATTACATGGTCTTAGGGCCTTACAAAACGGGTTCCACCAACCCAAATGCACTCTTCAATGTAGCAAAAGAATTACAATTACAATAATAAATAATAAATTTTTAAAAGAATCTTCCAAAGTACATGTGATTCATTCAAATGATCCAACAAGGTCCTACTACGATTCACCTTACTTGGCAACTTGCTTTCCACTATCACTTGAAATTGTTTATAAAACATGAGTTAAGACTCGTAGAAAATAAACTAAAAGTGAACAAATGCATGATATGCGAGAATGATTATGTGAATAAATAACCATTTTGTTCAAAAATCAACCTTCGTTTATAGAAACCTCATTTCACATAATCGGTTTTCTTAATCATCAAAACACCATTTCAACACTTCTATTTCCTCAATTCTAACCAATTTAAGGTATTCAAGTCTCCAATTATATCTAATTTCACAACAAGGTAAAAAATTTAGGTACTTTCAAGTACTCTCAACTGTTTAACTAAGGTTTTGCCAACCCAATTCAATTCTTAATTTAATTAACTATTAAACCCAAATGACGCCTATAGATCCAGGTATAGTTATCTCAACCGGGTCACGCGATGTCCAATGGATAAGTACCCATTCTATAACCCGACATAGAGAGCACACATTTTTAATTTTTCATGAAAATATCGATGGGTGAACCGCCCAAAGCACTCTTTTACGGGCGTCAATCCGATGGAGGGCCTATCCAACATGTGCAATTTTTCAGTCTTTCACTGATGAGCTACTTGAGTCCAACCTTAATTATTCAATCAATTCATACGGTACTTTAATTAGATCATTCGCATTAATACCCACACGAGTCCAACCCTCAAATTGGTTCCTCTCGTCAAACCCAACACAATTAAGATTAACAAGCATCAACTATCACCAAGTTTTTCATGTTTCTCACATTTGGGTTAAATTAGTTCAACATCCCCAACCAAACATCTCATGATTTTCATATTTCATCAAAATTCATTTGATTTATACGTGAATAGATTAACTCCAATTTATCAAAAACCAAGTCAATTTCATTATTTGAGTTAACCAACCCAAAAAGGCCCAAATTTGTGAAGGTCTAACACAATCAAAATCCTAACTTATCATTTCACCAATTAATTTGTCTCCAACAATAATAACATGGTAGATTTAACATAAATCATAATCAAACTTAAGATTCATCATGCTTCAATATCAAACCCAACCAAAAGTTTCAAAAACATACTTTTTCATGTTTTTATGTAAATACAACGAAAGACACAACTCATATTCATTCAATGATTAAGATTAGTCATAGATCCAACCTCTTAGATGACAAATCCAAAAGAAAACGAGTCCTAGCAAACTCCAACAACAAAAACCACCAACCATTCGGTGAAGATGGAGTTTCCAACGCCTAGGTCGATCTTCCAATGGCGTATAACCAAGAGGAGAGCAAGAGAGATCACGAATGGAGGTTAAGAGGAGCTCAAGGGAGCTCTAATGATGTTTCTAGGGTTAGCATTCAAGTTTAGAGAGAGGGAAAAGTGAGGAGAATGAAAAAGAAAAGCCTAACCCTCGACTTTAAAATCCTCTCTACCCACAGTCCGCATGAGCGAACCCATGGCCACTCGAGCAATTCCATGGCCGCTCGCGAGCGATCCTCAGCTGTAGGTATTCTGAACAAGGAAATTATATATGGTCTAAAAATTTAATTTAAACACCCCAAAACTCATCCAAACAACTCATAATAATTATTCTCATGTACTACCAAGTACACAATTATCACATCAATCATTATCATAATTAAATTTTAATTATTTCACAAAATTAAACACTTTTTTTTATTTTTCACCGAAAGTCTCATAACAAGTTTTAATTAATTGTCAAAATAAAAAGGGTCCAGGTCTTTATATATTTCATAGAGTACATTGAAAAAATTATTTTCGTAAAAAATTAGATTGATTATATATATATATACATAGTGGATTAATATATTTATTTTAATGGTATGCATAATTTTAAGAATAGGCCATTTATTTTATTCAAGATAAATATGTTTAAATGATTTAATTATTGATATTCGTTCAATTTAATTTTTTGCATAAATTATTTTTTAAATGAGTTTTACAAAATAAACGGTACGGATTATCAAAATAAACTTAAAGTGTATCTATAACAATCACACATTTTAATAAACAAAATTTCCAAACAAACAAACGAAATGTAAGAACAATTTTAATTTTTATGGGATCATCCTGAACTCATCTCGATGATATGAATCATTTAATTAATAGAGAACATTGAGAAGATCATCCATATATAAAATTAAATTAATCAAATATCTATAAATATAGTGTCTTATAACATTTATTTTAATAATATATACAATTTTAAAAATAGACCGTTTATTTTATTCATAATAAATATGTTCGATTAATTTAGTTATTACTACTCGATCAATCCAATTTTTTTGAACAAATGTTCTTCTTTACGAGTTTTATAATATGAACAGTACGGTTATCAAAATAAACTTAAAATATATTTATAATTATTTTACATTTTCTTAAACTCTCGTACTAAAATTCAATACTAAGCCAAACTATCACCAAACCGTTAGCACATGGTGGAGGACAAAATTGAGATTTCCCCCTGCACGAAACTAAAGGAGAACTGAAGTGTATATATATATATATATATATATTAACTGTCGTGCCTAGGTGTTGCACATGAGTAATTTAAAATAAAAGTTAATTAATTATAATTATTATTCATAAAATAATTCACATGTAAATTATATCAAATGAGTAATTAAGATTTGGGCAGTAGGCAATTGTTTGCCATTTTTAAAAATTAAATAAAAAATTATTTTGACAGAAAAGTGAATTGATTGTTTTTTTTTTCAAAAACATAGAAAAAAATATTTTGACATTAAACTGTTTGGGCAAAAATATAATTAGAAACCGTTGATTATTAAACAGTTTGGAACTGTTTGAAGACAACGTTTGTGAACAAAATTAAACAACCAAAGTGCAGCAAACTAAAAATAGGAAAATCAAACACAATAATACTAGGAATTCAATAACGTCATTATCCTATAATTGAAAGATCAAAGAGGAGAGAACCGAGAATTAGAACAAATCACAAAGCTAAAATTGCAACTCGCATCAGACCAATGCATCCCCATCACAAAGAATACGGCCCTATGGTCTTACAATCCTTATAATATAATTACAACACAAGGTCATGCATAAACCCAACATCATAGAATACGGCCTTATGGCTTTACAACCCTTGAAATATAATTACAACACAAGATCATGCATAAACCCAACATCAGGGAAGGTAAAACAGCACATCACTTCTTGCCACTAAACCATCAAATTGCCTTCAGTACCTGAAACAGGTATTAAACAAACACCATGAGTCAAGGCTCAATAGGATATGACTACTCAGAAATAAAAGCGTGATATGTAAAAAAGAAAGTTATGAAACCAATAATACATGATATAGGAAAAACTTGCCCAACCAACTATAAAAGCTTACAAGAATCCATCTTCTCGTGATTTATACTCAATTAAACCAACGTTCACCCTTCTTACCGGTCCTCAATACATTCCACGATCCACACTTTTACAACTCTCATTTCTCGGGTTTACAAATCCCATGATACCACCAAAACCACAATCCTATACGATCAAAATGCCTCACGGCTACTACAATCACTAAAGTTAATGTACGCCACATTAGCTAAACACTCGGGAGGTACACACTCATCTACATCGATCCAAAATGCATCACTCGAACACGTAGTATCACATGTGCATAACCCATAGCTTCGCATGTGAAACCTCCTACACTCGATCAATTATTCGGCCTTTAGTAAATCATAAACAATTCCATACTTCAACAATGTAATTAGGCGTTATCCATACAATAAGTCACACATCATTCCAATGATTTATCAATACAACCATCATCAAATAACAACATATAGTTATATAATCTGACATCACGTATATTGCACTCTTTTACGGTCTTGCACCGAGGGATAGGCAACTTAACCCAATCATGCACTCTTTTACGGTCTTTTACCGAAGGATATGCACTCTATTTCAACTACACCCTCTTATACGGGATTAATCGAAAGGTAGTGCACCCGCTTGCGCAAGTTTTCGGTCTTTTATCGAAAAGCAATATAAGCCCAAATTAATTCCATAACCATCTCTATAAAGATGTACAACAACATGTAATCAATAATATCGGTCTCTCAACCATTACTATGATTTTCATCTAAACGTTTCACGTATCCGCTACATGATCAACAGTTCGATTATCATAATAATCAACAATAATGTTGGTCCCTCGACCCTTATCCCAGTCTTCACCTTAAATACCTCATGTATTCACTACATGACAATTAACTCAAATCACGACAAGTACAAGATATTTTTACCATATCTATATTCAACATGATATTGTGCTAAAAACACCGAATCAATCATATTTTTTTCAAATACGAAGAGATATAACTTTCCAAAGATTAGTATCACCATTAACCCTCAAGTCGTATTCAGTATCAGGGCAAATCTCTAAGAAGCTCAAAACATGGATCGACCCCTTTCATATTGAAAACAAATAAGATTTCAAACATAACCTCGAATTGCTTGGGTTCCCATCGAAACCGACCTTTCACATCAAACTATAAATGAGCTCCAAACTTTCAACCCCTTACTTACAATCCAAACCCCAAGTCGTTCCCGACTATTACCATCTCACATCGAACCTACCAAGGTATGTGGTCCACCCACGAGAACTCACGATAATCAATCGAACCCAAAAAAAAAGAGAAAGAAAACCACCTTTGAACACCTGTCTTTCCTCATTTATTTCAACAAATCATCTTCTCCAAAACAATTCTTTTAAAAAGAGAGTTAAATCTATATATACAAAAAAAAAAAAAAAGACTCTCGGACTTCCATTTTATCACAAAGGAGATCCCAAAACAGAACCCGGACGAAAGAATACATTTTATTTAATAAAGCAATTCCTCAAATCCAACCCAGGTGAGCCCACATGAGCAGGCCTACCACTTGGCAAAGGCAACACACCCATTTCTAGTAACAGATCGCTCGAGCGGACCCTCCATTCGCTCGAGCGGTCACCCACCCGAGAGAAAACTAAAAAAATCATGCTTTAACTTCCCAAAATCCACAATTCATTCTCTACCATCCAAGGTACAACTTAGGATATAAATATAATCTAAAAACTAGTTTTAATCTCTCCAAACACCATCTAACATACTCCTCAACACTCCTCATACCAATCAATAGAATCAATTGAAGGATTTCACCAAAGAATTTAGAAATTCAAACAATTAGCCCGGTTAAGCCAAGATTTTCAACACATATCCCCATATGTCAACCCAATTAACTCAAATAATCTATCAATTTCTCATTTTAACTCAAAAATAAATTAAACCCAAGCCTCGTTCTTCTATCCCTAACTAGGGTTTTCAAAATTTAAAACAAGATTCAACACAAATTAACCCCCAACTCCGTATAACTCATCCATTTCCACAAATCACCAAGTATTTTTTTTCAAATACCAACCCTCAAGATTTTAAGAACTAGAGTTTCAAGAAAAAGAGAGGTTTCAAGTTATTTTTCATCAATAAATGAAATTAATCACATATCTGAGCTATCTATTCAAGATTAGTCGAGATCCTACCTTTTA
>JAULJZ010151215.1:0-55193 GCA_032270985.1 Heliamphora pulchella | reverse complement strand
CTACCTCGTTGCGCTCCTCTTCCTGTTGGTAGATTTGGATCATCGGTCGATACCATTCCCAGGCATTATCATTCCATACTTTCATTCTGTCTCGACTGCCTCTAATCATCATGAATGAGCATACTGTTTGGTTCTCAGTTATTGAAACATGAGGGTGTGGCAGGCATGCTGAACAGATATATTGGCTCGGGTCCTCTGATTTCCCCAGAGACATATAATTTACCTCAGCCTGCCTGGCATGATTCGATAGTGGATTAGTAGTGACATTCGGCTTCGGGGTGACTAATGGAGGAGGGATCACTTTGTTGTCAATGAGATTCTGGATCTCATGGCGGAGCCTCGTACACTTGTCAGTCAAATGCCCGTGGCCTTGGTGGAAGGAGAAGTATTGAGAGGCATTATATCTCGGAGGAAGTGGGTAAGGCAGTGGCATAGGATCTAGTACCTTGATGAGTCCTTTCTCTACCAAACGGTTTAAAGCATTGGATAACGGGATGCTGAGAGGGGTGAAATTTCTTCACGGCCGTTGCTGTGTTTGCTGACCATTGCCTGACTGCTGAAGGTTTCTTGTTTGATGAGTGGAGGAAGAAGGGTTCAAAAGGTTCACCTTACCCGAGCGAGACACGAGGTTAGTTGCGGCGGGTTAATTTTGGTTGGTTGCGGGAAAAGTCCTTCTTGGTGGTTTTTGACTGGGTTCTGTTTTCTCAATGTCACCGGATTGGATTGCATCTTCTACCTGAACCCCATCGTTAAACAACTGCTCGAATGTGGAGAGCAGTTGTGTAATCAGATAGCATTTCAGAGGGGGTTGCAGATTCTTTACTACGATCCTAACTTGCTCCTTTTCAGAGGGCCGATTTGTCATTTTTGTAGCCTTACCCCTCCAGCGGGTCAAGAAATCAAAAAAAGACTCCTTGTTCTCCTGTCGGGTCATTTTGAGCTCTCGAGTAGTTACATCCAGTTGGACATTGTAACTATACTGGCTGATAAAAACTGTTGCAATGTCTTCCCAAGTTTTGGTTTTAGCTACATCAAGGGACAAGAACCATTTCTGGGCTACCCTAGAAAGAGATCGGTGAAAGAGTTGAGCCTTCAACTGGTCATCAATCCCCATTGGTGATAGGGTACCAACATACATTCGAAGATGAATTCTGGGATCTCCGATTCCGTCAAATTTTTTCATATTCGGTATTTTGAACTTTTCTGGCAATTTGGCATCTAGGAACAGGCAGAGTCCCCCTACATCGAGCATATATTCTTCTATTCCTTTAGCTTTCCTCAACACCTTTTCCATCCGGTTAATCTTTTCTGCCAACGCAGATTCCTTAGACTGAGCGGTGTTTTCCTCTTCAACCACAACCGGGCAAGGAACCCGAGGTGGCACAGCAACTTGCGGTATCTCTGGTCCCTGGTTATCATCCAAAAAATCTTTTTCGTTCTCATTCGTATTGTCTGGTTGTCCATTCATACCGAGCATACGGGCTTGAATTGCTTGTATCTCTGCTTGATATTGAGTTTGAGCTTGGGTCTGCTGCTCCACAGCCTGCTGAATCTCGGTAATAGCCCTCATCAGGGCTGTCACATTAACCTCATTCTCTGCCATGTCTATGGATTCAAAAACTCTGCAAAGTCTGCCTGATTCTGATCTTACCTAAACTCGTGTCAACTGTACTCTTTCCGGATCAATGGTAACCTACAAAAAAACCTAAATCGTGCAAGCAGAATAACCAGTCTCAGATATTTTCTAAAAGAATTCAAACAACAGACAGCAAATATCTCATTTACCCAAAACAACTGAGACTGAAATAATGCCCTTGTTGGGTTCATGCCAGCAGCATAACAACTGAACATCTAAAAATCCAGAATAAGAACTAAGGGGATAGATCAATCAAATTCGGACGGCATTCCGGCAAGAAGATTGTTCTAAACCTCAAGAGACTGGTTTTACCTAGCACAATGGTAGACAAAAAAAAACATTCTCTCACAGGTTGAAAGAAAATGGTTTTGAAGAAAGCAAGCCTAATAAAAAATGGGGTATAAAAATAACACCCGAGAAGAACCCAAAACGGAGAGATATAACCTTGAAGGTCTAACATAAAACTCAGGCATGGCCCTGGGAAGAAGCCTAATACATCAAAAGAGAAGAACTGACAATCCGAGAAGAAACTGGAGAAGAGAGAGACTATCCTACAGGTGTTATGACCTTGGGAAGAAAACTACGACGTGAGAGACTGATTAGGGTGAGGAATGAAACCCAGGTAAGAACCCGAAGGCAAAAAACTAATCTAATCAAAAGATAACAGAAAGTCCGGGCCGAGCCCAGAGAAAGAACTAGTCTAATCCGAACAAATAATCCTAACAATATACAATTAAAACATACAATAAAGGAAAACACATAATCCTACTAGGGTTAGAAGCACCTAACTGGGGGGTCTAAGTTCACTATATGTAAAAGGTCGATTTTAGTCAATTTGAACAGGGTACCTTCTAAATAGAGCCGGATATATACCTCCCATGCCTGTAGTGATGCAGGACACGGTCAAACGGTATGCTTGAACTCTTTTAGTGTACCTATGGTAGCGTACAGCCAGTAAGGGTTGCCCGTCTTCCCAATAATTCCCGAAATATATTAACGTTTAGGGCATCAGGTCGACCAGGCAAAGGGATTTGAAGAACAATGCATATGTATGCGAGAATGCAAATAAGAAATTTTATTAAGAACCCACGATGTTTTCAAGTCTAGCCCTCTTATTTGATTTTATAAACCAGTCCCCAGCAGAGTCGCCAGAAAATACTGTGGCGTTGGGATTTAAGGGTCGAAAACAAAGGGAATTCAAAAGATGTTTTGAAAAATATTTTAACACATTGAAAATCAAATTTAAAAAACCCCTTTTGTTGAACATAGAGTCGCCATTTAGTTTTTGCGAAAACTAAGAAAAATAAAATTGGCTACTGATCTTTAAAACGTTAACCAGAGAAAGAGAGTTCGGGGGCTAAGGTACGAATCGGGGAAAGTATTAGGCACCCCGTTGGCCAAACCGTAAGGTTGACCTCTACTAATCATCATTGGTTCTTTAATAGAATTTTTCAAATGCATGCAAATAAAGAAAATGGAGGCAAAGAGAGAACATCCAAAATCAAATATAGAAAATATATAAAATATGTACATAGCATTCCAAAACAAATAAATGTTAAAAGAAAAATTTTAAATCCTATGACATACAATTTCTATCTAAAGATTACATGAAGCACATGCTCACATGCAATAATATTGAAACAACCTAACTAGCATGATTTGGTTAAAAGAAAAGTATACTAAAATTACCAACTGTCTAAATATAGATTACACCAAAAATGAACTACACTATAAAGTAATCAAACTCTAAACTAATATGCACAATATGTATATTAAAAGTTGTAAGAAACATGTAAAGAGTCCCATGCTAAAAACTAACCAAAATAATAAAATCTAATAACAAATATTTTGTATTAACAACCAAATATTTGAAATTTCAATTTGAAGAAGAAAGATATAAGTCAAAATAAAATGTTAGCAAATGCTTGTTTAAACTACTAAAAGAAAATCTAATTATTTTATTTTATGCATTTTAAGAGAGATAAGAGAAATCAAAAGAAAATTATACTTTAATGATAAAACCTAGTCTAGAAAGCTTTTTATGATTTTCTTGATTTTAACAAAATAAAAAGAAAGAAAAAGAAATAAAAATGGAAATGGAAGAAAATAAAAGAAATGAAAAGGAAAAGGGAGTTTAATTTTATTAAAGAAAGAAAATTATAAAGCCATTTAAGGGTGAAAATTAACTTAAAAGTCTCTTTTGTAATTTTTAGGTTTGATAAAATGAAAAAAAATAAAGCTATATATATAAAAAAAATAATAGAAAAATAAATACTAGCATTACGAGAAAAGAGATACTAAATGGAGCTCTATGAAAATAAAAGATTAGAAAGAGGGATTATACTAATAAAAGAAAATGAAAGAAAATATAAAAAGCTAGAAAACAAAAATTACGATAAAAGAAAAATAAAAGGGTGCATTAGCATTAGAGGAGAGAAAAGAGAAAAGTAATTAAAGTTACATAATAATAAAAAAGAAATAGCAGTATTAAATTAACTACTAACTAATCTAGAAAAGAAAGAAAGAAGAAAGAAATAAAATACTAACAAAAGAAACACTAAAGAATAATTTTCATTAAATAGGTGCAATATTGACAATTGCAACTATTTTTATGTAAGTTCATTTTATTTTAACAATAACGATATTATTTAATCGTTTTGTCAAATTATATTAGCACTAATTGATGAGTCTAAATAAAAAAAATAACAAATGTGCTATGTGTGAATGTGGAGAAATTAATAACTAAACAATTAAAGAAAATAACTAGATTATATGAAGTAAAACAAAATCAACTAGGTAAATGAAAGACACATGCAAATTAAGATTGAATTTAATCCAATCACTCCAAAAGAGAAAGTGGAGTTTAAAAAGATCGGGGATCTAAACGGGGTACCTAAATTGCCGAAAAATCCTCAAGTTGTGGAATGTGCCTTAACAACTCAACTCTCGGGTGGTGATCCATGCTGGGCCTCAATGTAGGTGTTGGAGATTCGGGACTCGGTATCTCGGCAGGGCTTCAGCGTCGAGGCTCGGAATCGCTCAATTTATCGGTAGAGTCTCTCTCACTCAAAATTCGTACTGAAAACGTACGCTGGGGAACGGTGTTTATAGAATTTTTCAACCAATGAAATGTTGGCACGTTTTGGGACATGTCAGGACATTTGGAGTTGGCGGTCGCTAGGAAGCAAGTTGGCAGTCGCCATGTTTTTGAAAGGTTTCACAAAGTTCTATGGCGGTTGCCACATCGGGAGTTGGCGGTCGCCATGATGGTAGGTGGCAGTCGCCACTTTTGGTTAGGGTTTTTACAAAGTTCCATGGCGGGCGCCATGAAGAGAGTTGGCGGTCACCTTACTTGGGCAGCAAGTTTCGATGGTTCGATAAAATTTCATTGGTTTGCAGGTTTCGGGTTTAAATACCGAGCTTGGATCACTTCTTGAGGATCGTATTGAGGAATTTTTTCATCTATTTTCATCATCGGATTCACTTAAGATTGGGCGGGGTCAAATTGGGGTGTCTATGCAATCCTAAAAACGGCCATCGAAACAGCCCAAAGCTCCCGTCGTTGCCCAGCGCCACTGCCAGCTTCTGTAGCCTGTTTGGGCTTTTTCCTGTGATGTTTTTGGCTCTCATTTTTTCTGAAAAATAGAATTGATATTCAACAACATGTTGTTTCGAAGAACTACTCAAAAACAATTTTGAAAAAGCCCTGAATAGTGCCGCCGCAACCGCTGAAAACTACCGCTGCTTTCCCTGCTTTTTGCCACCTGGTTGGCCTAATTTTTTTTATGGTTTTTTGACAGTATTTTAAGGTATATTTATTACTATTTCATGCCTAAAAAATTACTTAAAAAATAGTCCCAAAAATATCCTAAAAAATGAACAAAACTAGCTCCGAACCACCACTACCAAAGCCGCTGGTGGTGGCTATTTTTGTTGATTTTTTATGGCTGTTTTTTACTTACTTTTACTGCTATTTTTAATGCATAAATCCTATAAAAACTTACCAAAAACACTTTTTTAAACCATTTAAAAAATTGCAGCGATCCATGGCTCGTAAAATCAAGAACCACAGTCGGTGCCGCCGCTCGTTCTTTGTATTCTTTGGGTATTCAACTTGTTCTTAAATATTCTAAGCTCATATTTAAAAATAAATAATAACTATTACATCAAAAATCTATGTCTCGTAGGCTCACATTCGATCTAGAAAAAACTTAAACTATCACGATTAACCCTTGTGATAAAAAAAGTTAATTATAATCATCATCCAAACCATTCAATCAAATATGAATAAAAGATGATCATAAAATCGTGATTAGAACGCCTGCAAAACAAAATTAGCACAGTTCTAAATCTATCTAACCCCTCGATAAACGATAAATAAAAAATAAAACGGCTCTGATACCAATTGTTGGAGGTAAAATTGCTAAGATCATTATTTTTGTAAACGATTTTCGATAAAAATAACTGGATGGGCAACCACCGAAATGGGCTCCAGATAAAACTTTTGATATCGAACGATCAGAATAAAAATCCGTGCAACCACAATTAATTTAGAAGAATACCTTTTTGGTCGATTCTCTAGCTACAATTTTGATTTCGAATTGAAGCTCCTCTTAGACCTTCTACTGTATTTTCTTATACGATTTCCGAATGTAGTGTAGATTACAATCCTTTGAGAACTCATACCGGTAGAACCTGATCAACTTTAGTCTTGAAGACATGTTATGAATATGGTTCAGCCTACCCGCATATTTATAGGTTTACAGTAGGGACTTATGGAGTAATTATAACAAATGTTTCTAGTGTAACCCATATACGTATCTAGCAGTTTTCGTAATTAAGAAAACCTCTCAGCGGTATCTGTAATTATGAAAATCTTACAGCGATTTTTTTAATTTTCATAAAACACTAAATTACAGTTCACACCACTGAAAAACTGTAATTGCAGTCTAAGTCATAATCTCAAGATCTTCTTGCATTGAGCTCTTGTTATTAAATGCTGAACTCATCTCTCAACGTTAAGATTCTCAATACCTGCCAATTAAATTTAATCGACATCTTGAAATTTCTTAAGCCGTTCCGTTTAACTTATTTCACCGCCGAATAATTAAATCCACCTGCAGGGTTTGACCTGATCAAAACTTATAAGTTTTCTTAAGGAGGTATCGTCAATCTCGATCATTCTAGACGTGAATTCCGTCAATAATTACTATTCACTATATAACTAATATCGCTATCCAACTCACTGAGAATATAGACCCATATAAGATCGCAGCCTATAATGAATCAAAACAACGAATATTAAATATATATAAATCAATAATTATTTCGGGATTAAGAGTATAAACACTCTTCATAATAACATTGGGGTGTGAATTAATTTATATAGTCAGTATAAAATTAATTACCCCAGTATGTCCCATTCAATACACATAAAATGTACTAGCACAAAGAGTCGGAATAATAAACGACACTATTATCTGTTTCCCGTAACCAAGAGAGGTCTACTAAAACTCTGTACTACAGTCATACTGATGGTATGTCCATTTCCATCTAAACTGTGAACAAATACTTATATTCTGTAATAACTTAAAACTGGTCTTCTGTGTGCAAGCCGTACGCTACACACTAGATTAAATACTGTACAGAATAAAAGACATCCATGCATAAGATTAATAAAATGATATTGCATATATTGCTCATTAAAATTTTTATAAAATAGAAAATTAATTTTATTAATATAAAATTAAATACTAAAAACATAGTTTTCAGTACACAACCCTAGCAGAGGCAACAAACATCTGGTTCTAAAGAAAGGAACTCACTCAACTCATCGGAAACTCCAACGAACACATTTTATTCTCATGATCTGCAAACACTTCATCTAAACCTTCACCCTCTACCAAACCTAAACCAAATCCTCAACTCACATCTTGCGAAAATACTAGGTGGCACATCATTATCAAGGCTAAAACTCCGCATCATCGAGATTGCCACCCTGGCATCATATCCATTAAAATCAATACATTCACATGAACTCAACGAGCCACTTCGGCCAAATACGCTATATAAACAACACGTTCCATAGATACATATTTACCTACACGAATCCCACCACACCACACGTTGCATTATCACGCAAACACGTTACCCTTATATATGCACCATACATGTATCCATTCATTATTCAGATGGTGATCACATAAATTTCTGCAATTTCTCACCAACACCATTGAACCAATATCTACCTCTTGTACTTAATACCTTCATCTTATGTACGACCTATCAAGGCACTTAGTCCTCCTAAAACTAAGTACAAAGAGCCACATCGAGGAAAAAAAATTCAAAGGCAAATTCCTTGTGACTCACTCCTAAACCACATTCTCTTAATACTCTTTAGCTCGCTTGCACTTAACTCGCATCTTTGCCACAACCAGTAATCGAACACCAACTCTAAGAGAACTAAACAGTTCAATACGACAAACAAAATGTAAATCGATACTCCTAAACTATTATTAGGAACTCATAGTGTGAACAACTAGGTCACAAAAACGTCCGTAAGGATCTTACTCGAACGAGAGCTAAGGGCATTGCCATTCCCATACTAACCAGAACATTCATTGCATAACTATCAAACTAGCCTCAATTAATCTTTGCAGACGTAAGTTTTATACCTTAACACTAACTATTCTTTTATCAACATCATAGCAATCTGATACCTTAAGGGACGCAACCTAAATGCTCATACTCACAGGGTAGAGCAAGCAAATATTGACCAGGAAGCAACGAGGAATCAGTCTCGCAATCCTACAATCGCGATGACACAGATTCACAAGGCGCAGCCGAGAGGACCACAAAATGGCATAAGGTTCACGAAAACTCTGACCTCCTTAGAACACTGCAAAATCAAGAATCAATCAAAGGTCCCGATATTCACATTCAACAAAAATAAACAACTTACGCGTGATAACCATCCACAAGGCAGCCTTCTCCGCCTAGAGAAATCAAAAGTTTAACCATAGACTCCCACGCAACACTGTCACATTCTAGGATAACCATCTCATACGCAGTTCAGGAAGACACTACCTGCTTGTCCTTAGACTGACATTGAATATCACAATACAACCACTATCAACCCTAGGCACAATAGTTATACCACTCATCGCACTTAGTTCTCAAATACAGGCCACACTTATATACGTCAAATATCATTAACTTCCTTACACCCCAAACAACGCATCACGCATGTCTACAAGCCCACCACCGGGTATCCATAAAGTCATAACACCACTTTTTCTCATTACACCAAGGTCTCACCTCATAAGGTTGTACTACACAAAACTGACTTCCTATAGGTAAACAATAGTCCTGTTACAGCCTTGTGCTCATGACTCAGGCAACCCATGAAAGAGAACGTAAGGCACTTAACCAAGAAAGGCCAAAGTTAAGACTTCTCATTCAGAGTTATCCATCTCTCACGACTATACAAACATCTTCAACACCCTCAGGTTCTAGCATAAAGAAGATGGTGTACAATGTAGATATAAGGATTTTCATATGCCAACCATAGACCACTCAAACCACTGAGGTACATTATTTAATCTTTACTACTCCAAGCTTCACTCCTATGGTTAAGACAACACAACCACAACCACTTTTAAGCCATAAATCAAGACATAAACAACCACCCATAACATTCTAAAACAATCGAGTCAATCACACCAACAACATCTACCATGGGCCTCTCAAGTTTCGTGCATTTAACAGTGGCAAGGACACTAAAAGTGACCACGTTATCACGTGAAAAGACCCAACACTACCCACATCTCAACTTCATCCAGGCACACTTCCTTGTACCACCAGGCACAGTTTTCGAGTACAACTTCCTAACATAATGACAACGGCTAAAACTACAAGCCTTTACTCCAGTGAAATTCCCGAAGGACCTATACTCATTGCACACCAGAACTGTAACCGATACCAACACACACCCATACATACCTATGACTTCATTGTTAACCCATCCAGCACATCTCAGTGTTGCTCATTTGTAACTCAAATAATATATTCCGATGAAAAACATAACTTAGCAACATGTTGGGGAAAGGACATAAGAGTTACCAGGTAAGCTTTCAAAGAATCATGGAATCACAATAACCACCAACAGCAGCCCATAGGGCAAGGGATACCCCCAAAATTGTTTACATTTAGCAGTTTCAAAATACATTAGGCTAACGATTATTACACTCCCATCCACTATGTTCCCGTCCATATCCCATTCCCAAGTACACAGCTCAAGACATAGCATGACTCATGACGTACATAATCCTCAACACGTCCACAACTAGATCACATATCTCAATCATAACAATTAATCATTAAAGGGTCTCAAACACCCTACCACACCTAATCATAAGGATACTAGTAATACAACTCACCTCCCGGTGATATTACCCCACAAGAAAAGTTCTTTGCAACGGTCAACCAATTATGCATGCCTCAACAACACCAGGATAACACCACAATAATTCAAAAATACAACGGGCAACTAACTAGAGCCAACACCAACTCATGTGGTTATCACAACTTACAAGCAAGTTCTACTATGCATAAAGCTGTCAACACTCAACTCATGAGTTCATCTCCATAGCAATCAACGAAAATTAGGTCGCACTTCTGTATTCCATACCACAACTACGACTACAACCTCACCGTAGCCTTATAGGCACAACTTCTATATACAAGATATTAAAAAACTTAACAATATCAAGTCACATCACATCAATATGTATTCACGTACCGAAGAGAACCCTTAGAAATGGCACACCAATCCGGATAACTCGTTTGGATTTCTCGCTAAAATGGATGTGGGCCAAATGCCTTTCTAACTCAAACCCTGAACTAGTCAACCGGACGCCTAAGGACAAGATGCGTCATCCCAAAAATCCAACCTCCATACCCAAGTATCACATAGCATGCAAATGTCAACTATATCCATAATATTTCATGTTAACACACCAATACATGAATGCCACACATCAATGCAAGCTCTCACATAATGGATCAACCATTCCCATGGTTCCTAAGCAATCAAACCTATAGCTCTAATATCAATCTATAACGCCCCGATTTTCAAAATAATAAACCCATGCAGAAGATAAATAATAATAAAAAGAAAGGGTTTTATTTGGAAAACAAATCTCAAAATATGCCATGTTTTACCCAAGAATGCCTAAGTAAAAAATCTACAAAACCCCCCTTTTTTTTAAAAAGCAAACCTAAATTTTTGAATAAGCTAAAAAGTGGGACAAAACATACATTTGAATGAAAAATAACCCCCTTTCAACTCAAATACTTGAAAAAACCAACAATTTAATGTCTTAATATTACATTCGAACCGAGGACCACAAACCAAAATACAAACCCACGTCCTCACATGAAATACAAAATATGAATCCATGGCCTTAAGGCCTTACAAATATGTTACTCCAACCCACAAATATATTTATCCAAATATTTAATACAAAAATTTTATTTACAAGGAATATGTAATTCTTCCAATCTAAACAAAAGGTCCCCATGGCCGTACTTCTCAATCCGTAGCCTTCTTTTAACTATCACTTGAAATGTTGTTAAATAACATGAGCCGAGACTCGTAGAAAAAAGATTAACAATGAACGTATGCATGATATACAAGGATGGTTATGCGAAATGCAGCACATAGTTTTATCAAAAACTAATCCCGTTTTCCCATCAAATAAACCCATTTCACATAACCAATTTTCTTTATACATGATCACCCATTTCTGACCATTCATTATGTTTCATTTTTAGTCATTTCAAATTCCAAGTCCACAACTCACACATATGCACACACATATATCTCTATCCCCTCACATCTCAACTAACTCGTGGGTTACACACTAGGAACCGACGCCGGATGAGCTTATAGACCCATGTTGTGTTACTACCGACTGGGCCATGCAAGGCCCGCTAAATAACTATGCATTTTATAACCCGCCTCGACTAACGCCTTACTTCTCGGTTATTAGCCGATGGATATGTCACCAAATTTGCACAATTTTTCAGTCTTTCACCGAGGAGCTAGTCAAGTCCAAATTAAAAGATCCTTAGATCCAAATCGGTCATTTTTAATTTATTCAATCACAATCCTCAAATACGAGTTCTACCCAACATGAATATGATTAAAAATAATTAAACATATTCTCAAATACGAGTCCAGCCCAATAATGATTTCTCTCGTCAATACCCAACACATATAGGATAAATCATTGATTATACATCATTAATTCCATAGATTTCACATATTTCGATTTTAATTAACTTAAAACCCAACCAACACATGGTGATTCCCAAAAACTCATCACATTTTCATGGTTTGTTCAAAACCCCCAATTTTCATTTCATCATTTCACATATCCTTAAATTCATGGATTTTATTCAAGGTTCTTAACCCAACATACACCAATTTTTATCAATTCTAAATATTTATGAAATTAACATATCTATGAAGTAATCCAAGTCCTAATTTCTCAAAAATCTAACCAATTTCACATTAGGGTCCACCAACACAAAAAATCCTAACTTTTCATGATTATGGCAATAATCAAACTCTGACATTTCAAAACACAAATTAAAGGTTCTCACAACATAAGATTTATTAAATTATTTGTCAATTTCATCATTTAATGTCAAAAACTCCCATTTTCATGGGTTAACCTCAAAATCGAACCCTAACCTTTCATTTTTCAAATCTAACCATATCCAACCACAATAATGATTTAAAAACATCTTAAATTATTCACAAGTTCAAGATTTGTTCAAATCTACCATCAAACCCAAGCCTGGGGTTTCAAAACATCATTTTCATACTTTCATGTATATATTTTCAAATATACAACTTATATCGCATAACTTTTCAAGAATAGTCATAGATCCTACCTCTTTGAAGTTCTAACAACTAGAATCAAACCCGAACAAGCTCCAATCGACCGAAGCATTCAACTAAATGGTGAGAAACGAGCTTCCAACGCCAAGCTCAAGCCTCCAATGAATGTCCACCAGGAGAAAAGCAAGAAATTCACTCTAATGGAGCTAGGAATGCTTCAAGAACCACTAAAATCAACATTAGGGTTTAGTTTTTGGTTTAGAGAGAGGGAGGAGAGGAGAAAATGCAGAAAAAAGTCACAAACCTGACTTTTAAGCTTCTCTCCATCGCGGTCCGTCTGGATGCTGTAGATACCCCAATTTGACCCCGCTAATCTAAGGGTAATTCGGGTGAATCTAATGATGAAAACAAGTGGAATAGTGCTTTAGGGCGATCCTCGGGGAATGATCTATGCTCAGTACTTAAACCCAATGATCAAAATCTTCAAACTAGTGAACCTACATTATCCACGCTTTGAACTGCCAACTCCATTATGGCGATCGTTATAAGAAACTCTTAGAAACCTTAGCTAAGGTGGCGTCTACCACATTTGAATCATGGGGTCACTAACTCCATTGTGGCGACTGCCATAAGAAACTCCTAAAAACTTCATTTTTATGGAGACCGCCAACTCCATACCTAGCGATTGCTAACTCCAAAAATCATAACGTATCCCAAAACGTGCCAGCACCTCATTGGCTGATGAATTCTACAAATATTGTACCCCTACTATGTTTTTTAGGACAAAATTTAAGTGAGAGGTACTATGTCGAAGTACCGAAAGAGTACAAGCCTTGACGCCGACACCTTGTCGCTTTACCAAAGTACGAGTTTCAGTACACCGATACGCTACCAAATTCTTGATTCATCGACTAGAGTTGGAGCATTTCCTGAGGATTGGACAGTTGACCACCATTCCCCAACTTGAGGCTTCACCCGAATTATAGCAATTCAGGTATTGTGTTTGGATTCCCAGCCTTTCTATCTCCATTTTCTCTCTTTTAAAGTGACTAGGTTAGTTTCAACCTTTTATTCTGCATACTTTACTCATACCACTTACATAGTTGATTCAATTATCTTGCTGTATTCGATTAGATCATAAGTTTTGAGTTATTTATGGTAAGCATATTTAGATTAGATTAAATTAATTAAATTTATAATATAAATCAAATTTTAATTTGTTTACTCTACCCACATTGCACATTTGTACCTAATATGTTAATTCACTAAAATAGTGCTAACATATTTGGTAATTGCGACTTACGATGTCGTTATTGTTATAATCAATACACTTACATTCATATGATTGTAATTATCAATATTACACCCGTATTTTATATTCTTTAGACAAAATGACTATTATGTCACTATGTAACAGTCATTACTTTCATTCGTTATGTTTTGTTAGCTTAATTTCTTTTTAATAGTATTCTTTTTATTTTCTTTTATTTTACTTTGTTTAACACTAAAATTCACAAAATCTTTTAATCTTAGTTTGATTTTCTTTTGATGGTATCTCTTTTATTTCTCCATTATTTTGTTGATAACTAATCTATAGTTACCATTTAATTAGAGTCTAATGGTTTTTTTAAAGCGTGCTTTGATTATTTTGTTGAAAATCATGCTAGTATAATTTTAGGTTATTTGGTAATATGCATATTTGGTATGATAATTTTAAAGCATGCTTTGTTCATTTTATTTGAAAACATATTTATAGTACCTTTAGTTATTTGATGATATTGTTAGCAAATTCATGTTCATTTTTGGTATGATTTGAATTTAATGACTTTGAGAATATATCTTTCCTTTTTATTTGAATCATGCTAATTTAGGTTATTTGGTTATCTCACATGCGGTTTTCCTCCACGTATTCTTTAGTTAGAAATTGCATGCATAGGGCTTAGGATTTTTCTTTTACTACTCATTTTGATTGGCATTCTATATACATATGTTATGTATTTTCTTTATTTGATTTTGAATGTTCTTTCTTTGCCTCTATCTTCCATATTTGCTTGCATTTGAGAAATGTAATTAAGAATCAATAATGATTAGTAGAAGTCAACCTCATGGTTGAGTGAATGAGGTGCCTAACACCTTCTTCCGTTCGTACCTTAGCCCTTGAACTCTTGTTTTCTCTGGTTATCATTTTAAAAATCAGTGGCTCATTTTGTTTTTCTTAGTTTTTCTCAAAAACCATGTGGCGACTCTATTTTTCACAAAAAAAAGAGTTTCAAAATTTTGTTTTCAAGGTGTTAAAGTAGTTTTCTAAACATTTTGGAATTTTTTTATTTTTTGAAACAAAACCTTAAATCTCGGCGCCACAATATTTTCTAGCGACTCTGTTAGGGACTTGCTTTTCAAAACAAAAAGCGGGTTAGACTTGAACACATCATTGGTTTTTAATATGCATTTCTCATTTGCATTCTTGTAAGCATTTCCATTGTTCTCAGCCTCTTGCCTAGTTGACCTGATATCTCAGTCAGTTTACTTTCTCGGGGCTATGTTGGGAAGACAGACAAGCCTTACTGGCTGCACGCTTTCACAGGTGTGGTAAAAGTGTTCTTGAGTACTGCTTGACTATGTCCTACACCACACCAAGCATGTGAGGTATATACTCGACTCTATTCAGAAGGTACCTTGATTATTAACAAAAACAAGTTGTTTCTACATATAATTGCGTAGAACCCACCATTAGGTATTGACCTAGTAGGATTATTTGTATTATTTAATTGTATGTTTTGCTTGTGATTGTATAAGATCTTTGTTTGTTTGTTTAAACTAAGATAGTTTCTTTCCTGGGTTTCGGCCCGAGTCTGCTTTCGATGTTCCTTCATTTTAAAATAGTTTTTCTCTCAGGTCGTTGCCCAATTTTTGGTCTATTCGCTTAGGCATTATTATTGGTTTAGGATAGTTTTCTATCTCCTGAGTTTTTCCTTGCTTGTTAGTTTTGTACCCTCGATGTCGTTTAGGGTTATCTTTCCAAATGCTCATTCAGGTTCTTGTTTTGAAGTCTCATTTGGCTTAAAGCTATTATCTTGCCAGAGTGCTGCCCATCTTTCTTTTAGAATCTTGGGGTAAACCTTCTTTTTGGAGTTTGTTAGTCCCTCGTTCGATTTTTGTGTTGGTCTTTGGATGTTGGGGTTTCCAGTCGTTATGCTACTAGTATGGGACCAACAGGGGCATGTTTCTATTTTGGTGTTTTAAGTGTTTGCTACCTGTTATTGTGTTTCTTTTCGAGAAGTATTCGATACCATTGATTCTATTTTTGGGACTCAGGTTTTGATTCGGGTCTAGATCATTGAGTCAGAAGGTTCACTTCCAGTACGTATTTGGGCTCGATTAGAAACTGGGAGACTCTACAGAATATCCAAACAAACAGTTGAATCATCTAAAATGGAAGAAACTGAAGTAAACATGACATCCTTGATGAGAGTAATTACTGAGATACAGAGAGCAGTCGAACAGCAGACGTAGGCTCAGAACCAGTGTCAGGCTCAGATTCGAGTAATCCAGGCTCGCTTACCAAGGGTAAATGAACCGCAAGATGATACAAATAAGAATGGAGAAGACTTTTAGGCAGATAACCAATGGCAAGAAGTGCCGTTGGTTGTGGTACCACCATGGGTTCCATGTCATGTCGTGAAAGACGAGGAAAATACGGCTCAATCAAGGGAGCCCGCACTGGAAAAAAAGATTGATCGAATGGAAAAAGTACTGATAAAGGCAAAGGGAGTGAAATAATACACGATGGATGTAAGCGGTTTATGCTTATTCCCAGATGTCAAACTGTCAAAAAAATTCAAGATGCCAGATATAGAGAAGTTCGATGGCACCGGAGATCCCCAAATTCATCTGAGGATGCACATCAGTACACTCTGCCCCATGGGAATTCATGATGAGATGAAGGCCCAATTGTTCCATCAATCACTTTCGAAGGCAGAGCAAAAATAGTTTATCTCCCTGGATGTTGCAAAGACCTGAACATGGGAAGACATTGCCACCGCTTTCGTTAGTTAGCACAACTATAACGTCCAGCTGGACGTCACTACCCGAGAACTCAAAACCACCTAGTAGGAGGGCTAGGAGTCATTTGTGGACTTTCTAACTAGGTGGAGGGAAAAGGCGGCCAAAATGATAAACTGACTGATGGAGAAGGAACAAGTCAAAATTGTAGTAAAAACCCTCCAGTCTCCATTGAAGTGTTATCTGATAACATAGCCACTCTCAACTTTCGAGCAGCTGTTTGACGCAGGTGTTCAGATTGAAGATGCGATTCAGGCTGGTGATATTGAGAAATCAGAGACAAGTCAAAAATCGAGAAGGGCATACCCTACAAACAACCAAAACCAATCCACCCCTACTACCAACTTCATCTCCCATTCAAACGAAGTCAATTTGCTAAACCCCATTTTGGATAATTAAATCCCTCATCTTCTACTCAGCAATCAAGTAATAACCAGCAATCTCAATAGAAATCGAGGAGAGTTTTTACTCCTATCAACATACCATTGTCTACAGCCCTAAATTGACTTATTGAGAAGGGGTTGATCAAACTTTTAGACCCCCATGCCTGTACCCAACCCCTACCACCAAGATTCAATGCTTCCTAATAATGTGTCTTTCAGCAAGGGCATGGACACTTGACTGATAAATGCATGAGGCTGCATCATGAGATCCAGAATCTTATTGAAAACAAGGTCATTCCTCTACCCATAGCTGCTCAAAAGCCCAATGTTATTACTAACCCAATGCCGAACCATGCTAAGCAAGGAGGGGTAAATCTTATCCAGCTAGGGCAGTCGAATGATCCCAGCTGCCACATCTGTTCGGCACATCTCTCATGACCACGTATTTCAGTTGAGGAAGATTAGTCTTGCTCCCTAATCATGGTGGAGAATGGTTGGGATATGATGGAGGAATGGAATGATGCAGCTTGGGAAGGCCATGGGATGATAATCCAGGTAGAGGACCAAGAAGAACATAACGACGACGACGACGATTGCCCTTTGGACTATCCAGTAAGGCCATATGGTTTTGAACATGTTCTAGAGGGAATCACTCTTCTCCAGCTTTTCAGAGAAGAAGTTTTTGTGGATGAAATGCAATCATACTGATTGGTCAGGACAGTAATGAAGTTAGATAGAGAAGAGTGGATAAATTTTTGGGCTGCTTGAGAATAATAGATCGGGTACATCGAGAAAGATATTTGGGGGTTGGATGAAATTGATAACACATCGGCGATCGAAGATGAAGAAAAATGAAAGGAAAGATAAAAAAGCAACAGTTTAGATAACTTATGGGAGTTCGAGAGTTCTCCCTATGTGGAAGAGGTTAGACAGACCAATATGTCAATATTATGGGATCCTGAGGAGGGAGTTGAACATTTAACCCGCATTGGGCGGCACTTCAATCCAGCCCAGCTAGAAAAAGGGCAGACCAGTGAAAAAGTAAAAGAGAAGGAACAAGATGAGGAAGATGACTGGATTTGAGATACGATATACGCCATTGAAAAAGACATGTTGGGCTTTGGTTTGGGCTTCCCAAAAATTAAGGCATTACATGTTATTTTTCACGGTGAATGTAATTTCCCAGATAGATCCGTTAAAATACTTATTTGAGAAGTCGATATTAACAGGAAGGTTGGTTGTAACACCCTACTCCAACAAGGCACTAAATCTGTATAGATGGATGTGATCCCGCCGCAGACCGGCGGCTAAAGAGAAAGACAAGAGATAAATAATATTAAGAGACCAAACAAGAATTTCTAAACAACCACAATCCTTAATGTCAAAAGGGGTAAACATGAGTCACTAGGAATTCACCATCACAAGGGCGTACATTACTTCTAAAACATCAAAAACTTTTAGGTTTTATACATGAAGCTTTACTAAAACTAAAAACTAAACAAAAGAAAACTGGACCAAAACAATTCCTAACACCATATCCAAAATTACTTGACGATACCTATGGTGGGCCAACTCCTAGCCATTCCTAGTATCTACAGCCACAGAGGTTACAGTAGAGTGCACTTAGCATTATCATGAACAGAAAACACAGTTACTTAGTTAAAGATAACTGAAAACTCTTTCTAAAAATAGTTCATCACATTTTCCACGAAAACATAGAAACAGATGCATTTGCTTTAACATAAAAATATCACAGATTATACAGAACCTTCTCAGTACTGCAAACAGAAATATGTTACTGGCTCAACTACCACAATTAAAAATGAAAACCACTTTCTCAAAACTAAATCGAAACCCCAACAGTGTCCAAGTAGTCATCAACCTCACGACTGGGAGTTCCGACGGTATCGTACCCTCAATTCGCAATGCACAGATAACAACGTGATAGAATGAGGGCCACTCTCTACCAAGCACGAGTGGTATGTGCTAAAACTTGGGACTCAGCCCAAAAGCCTTAAGGACAAGAAATCTCGCTTAACGAGAAACCTCCCCTATAGAGACAAATGAAAAATCCGTAGTTGGGTAACCTTCCTCATAATGGGAAATAAAGGGCCAAAAACTCTTGTAACTTGGCACTTTGAAAACAACAACATAACATTGACAATTTCTTTTATAATATCATCATGCTTGCTCAAAATATCATGGGAAGCACACTTGAATTAAAAATATCATGGCATTTAAAAATAACAGGTTCATACGATTATCAAAACTGGTTATAGTTCAAAATATGCGTTTCAAAGCATTTTCAAGCATCATTTACATAAACTCAAGTTCAAGCTAATGGATAAGCATTCTCACCTTATATTATATGCATAAGAACTGAACCGAACCTCCTCTGGTATGCTAAGAAGGACTCCTGGGTTCTACAACCTCCGTGCCTAACAAGCAAAATACGACTCGATCGTTAACACGGAATCCTTCCCCTTTTGCATGTGAAACTAAAATGATTCAGAATATTGAATGTATTCTTTGGTTTTAGGGACCATGGTTACTCTCTTTTTAGGTTTAAGGGGTACTACGCACTTGCCTAATCCTTCACTTGTTTAAGTATTTAACGTAACCATTTATTACTTTCTTTCAATCATTAAATTTTAAAGTATTGTAGCATTTTGAGTTACTTAGACTTGGAGATGAATTCTGATTTTTTGTGACGATTTAGATTAAAATATTCTCTACAATTTTTATGTTTAACACCAAGGACAAAACCTTAGGCAACAAGGTGAAATACTTGACGCAAACAAAAATGGTTTAGCACTTGCACAGAAAATTGGTTAGAAAAGTGTCTCTGTTGGTCTCAGTTTTGGGACATCAAATCAAGTCAAAGCGAGCCCATAGTTTAACATGTCCCCTACAAGCCTTATGAAGAGTGCCAAGTGTAGTTGTTTGAAACAAGTTAGAGTTTTAGGGCATTTTATAAAATGGGTTCAGTCAGCCACTAAACTCTCAACAGAATCAATTTTTAACAGAGTTTGAAACGAGTTTGTGGGGCTTTTCTGAGGTATCTAGGTCTGAATTATGGATAGTAAGAAGTCCATTATGTTACCTACAATATTCATGAAGACCACGTTTGGAGTAGGTCACTAAAAATAAAGATTTTTGGTCATACAAAAATATGTGACAGAAGCGTCTTTTAATGGCTGAACCACAATAGAGATTTTCATAATGCTTTTGACCTATCAAACCTCAATATTGTGTGCTCTTTTTTCTTGGATAACTAGATATACATGTTATCTACAACTTGTATGTTTTGACCAAAGCTCGGATCTCATTCTAAGCTAAGGTTTTCAGGTCTGCAATGTTAACTGGTTTAAAATTGACACACTTGGTAGAAATGCAATATCTTAAGTTCTACGCGCTCAAATGAGTTCAAACTAGTTTTGGATGAAAGATAACACAAAAACCCTAGGTCTACACATAAACAATATTCTAAGATCATTTTTCTACATTTAGTTATGAAGTTCCAAAGATCAGGGCAGAAAGCTCAAAACTCATGCCTATTTTGGTTCTAGCCTCTTAGCGTCATGTGTGTAAGTTTTTGACCCATCTTTTTTCTATACATGTGTTAAACCTCAATATGTCAATGTTTCAGAGCTTACATAAGTCATGGATCCCATGTAAAAACACATACCAAGTAAAAAATTCAACATTCATACCCAACAGTCCAATAATCCCACCATAACGTCTTTATTTTTGAGTTTTCAGTTCTTGATCGTAGATTGGTGTTATAAAATGGTGAGAGATATGTTTGAGCTATACAAAATCAGAGATGTTAGTCTTACTTACGTTGTATAGATTACTCTTTGGTGATCAGGATTATGGACTTAAGCATTAGCACTTCATGGATCTTCCATATTCCATGGTCTTTCTTCTTCCTTCTTCCTTCTTCTTTCTTCTTTTTTCTTTCTTTATTTTCAAACATTGAAGAATTCTTCAAGAACACTCAAAACCCACCTGTCTCCCTCACTTGGCCAAAACTTTGAAGAGGAGAGGAGTAGTGTTTAGCTTGGTTTTTATAGGCTCAAAAAATGGGGAACAAAAATGTATTTGGAAGACTTTTTTTTTCTCCTTTTCAATTAATGAGATTTATGTGATTTGACTTGGTGTTATTTTTTAGGGATATATTTCAGATTTTGGCATGTGGGACTTCAGCTAGGTTCAGTTTGGGAGACAAAAATCTGATCTTACATCAATCTTGGTATTTTATCTCGATTTTCGTGCCATTTTGTTCAAGAAAGTATCGTAAAAATTAATTTCGTGTATCTTTTTGGTGTCTTTACCTACAAAAACTTATTATTTTTGTAAGTTTATAATAACTTTAGTATTCTCATAAATTATCATAATTTTTATAGAAATTGATTAAATAGGTGTAGGCTTTTAAGTCAAATTAAGCTAGTTTAACAAGATGTGGCCTTTTGACTTATTTTAGTATATAAGGACTTCAATAATGATTTGTTTACTTTTGTTAGCGTATAATATTATATTATTATGTATATTACGAGTGTGGTTCCCACTCTATCCTGGGTCTCAAGCATGAAAAGGTTAAACGGTCGGGCCGGTTCTTCTTACCGAACTTAGGTTCGAGACTTCGTTTCTTTTGAGATATTCTTTCTTTTCTATTCGTATTCTTGAATTCAGGTTGTTACAATCTACCATCCTTTTTTCTCGAAATTTACATACCTTGCTTGAAGAGATGTGGGTACTTATTTCGCATATCCTCTTCTCGCTCCCATATGGCTTCTTCCATCGAGTGACTACGCCATAACACTTTTACTAAAGAAATGACTTTACTTTGTAGAATTTATTCTTTCTTGTTTGGTATCCCTACTGGCTTCTCTTCATATGTGAGGTCAAACTTTGGGTCGATAGGCTGCATTGTTAACACGTATGAAGGGTCTGGCATATATTTCCTCAGCATCGGAACGCGGAATACATCGTGCAGTCTTGCTAAATCTAGTGGCAGGACTAATTGATATGCTATGCTCCCAACTCTCTGAATGATTTCGTATGGTCCAATGTATCAAGGACTAAGTTTTTCTTTCTTCCCAAATCGCATTACTCTCTTCCATGGCGATGTCTGTAAGAACACACGGTCTCCAACTATAAACTCCAGGTCGCATCTCTGATTATCTGCATAACTCTTCTGCCTGTCTTACTATTGCTTCAATCTCTCTCGAATCAACTTAATCTTATCAGTTGTAATTTGAACTATCTTAGGTCCAAGCAACTTCCTCTCTCTGACTTCTTCCCAACAAATTAGGTTTCGATATTTTCTGCCGTACAATGCTTCATAAGAGGCCATCCCAATAGTTAATTGAAAATTATTGTTATATGCGAACTCAATCAACGACAAATGTACCTCCTAGCTTCCAGCAAAGTATAGAATGCATGCTCTAAGCATATATTCTAAGGTCTGAATTGTCCTCTCCGATTGACCATCAATTTGCGGATGGAAAGTCGTGCTAAACTTTAGTGTAGTCCCCAATGCTTTATGTAAGCTTGGCTAAAACTTGGACGTAAAATGCGTTGGAGGCAAGACTGCAAAGATCTTTGTTTTTGCAAACGATTAACGAAAAAAATTAACTGGAAGGGCAATCGCCAAAACGGGCTTCAGATAAAACTTTTGATGACGAATGATCAAAATAAAACCCGTGCACCCGAAGTTAGTTTAGATAAATACCTTTTTACAGGTCGAATCTTCAACTACGATTTGAATCCGAGTTGAAGTTCCTGTCAGATTTTCTACTGTATTTTCTTATGCGATTCCCGGATATAGTGTGGGCTATAATCCTCCGAGAACTCGTACCGGTAGAACCAAGACAGCTTTAGTCTTAGAAGATAAGTTATGAAATTGGTTCAGCCTACCCGCATATATATAGGGCTATAATAGGGACTTGAGGAGTAATTATGAGTAAGACTTCCAATGGAACACAGAAACATATTAGTGATTTCTACAATTAAGCAAACCTCATAGCGGTATCTGCAATTATAGAAAATCAGCAGCGATTTCTGCAATTTTCATTAGACACTAAATTACAGTTAACACCACTAAAGAACTATAATTGCACTATGACCCATAATCTCAAGACCATATAACATTGAGCTCATGTTATTAAATGATTACCATTTCTCCCTACGTTAAGATTCTCGATACTCGGACTTACACACGCCCAAGCCTAACACCAAAACCATGAAAGAAACCTTCGAAACACGATTCCATCCAACTGAAATGACAAAAAATAGTTTTTATGCAAAAAACCCGATTTATCGAAACATAAATCACTTTTTCATGCATTTAAGGACGGTAACACTATACACGATTACACGTAGTATCCCTTTAAGACAATAGAGTCTAGAATCCTACCTCGGTGAGTTACAAATTTGACATCTCGATCCACGTGCAAAACTGAACTTCGTCGAAATAAAATTCTGTCTGGATGAATGCGTAAACCAATGTGCCAATAACAAGGATCGACAGTTAGATTGGTGAAAATCGAGCCCCAAGCCCCCGAGAATTTAGAGAGAAGGTAGAGAGAAAAAGGAAAAAACTTAGTTGAAAAATTTTAAAAATATCTAACTCCAGAAATTTATAGGCCACCAAAATATCTTTTTTTTTTTCAATTTTTTAAATTTGCACCGCAACGCACATCAGCCCCGAGGACCAACGCCGCATGCATATCTAAACCCGATCATACATCAAAACGCATATAAACATGTTGTTCTATGACACATACGCATAAATGAACACGTCGAATATGTATATATCACAAAAATGAAACGGAACAGGGTGGTCTCACAACTCTTCCCCCCTTAGGAAATTTCACCCCCGGAATTTACTACAAGGTCACAAGATGAACAATTCAGGGTATCTAGCATGAACCCCAGACTCAAACTCCCACGTCGCTTCGTCAACCCCGTGATGAAGCCATATAACTATGACATAAGAAATTGTTCTCCCTCTCAACACCTGCTCCTTCGTATTTAGAATCTTCACTAGGCACTCCTCATATGTGACATCCTCATCAAACCGCCACTTGGCCAAATCCAGAATATGTGAAGGGTCAAGCTCTTACCTCTGAAGCATAGAAATGTGGAATACGTTATGCACATACACCAACTGAGGTGGCAAAGCCAGACAGTATGCTACCTCACCAATTCTTTCCAGGATCTCAAAAGGTCCAATAAAGCGCGGTGATAGCTTCCCACTATGGCTAAACCTCATCAAAACTATGCGTGGCAAGACCTTTAGAAACACGTGATCCCCCACTGCAAACTCTAAAGGTCTTCTCCTTTGATTGGCATAACTCTTTTGGCGGTTCTAAGCTGTTACTAGGCGTTGGTGAATCACTATAATCTTCTCATACGCCTCCCGCACCAAGTCGGGTCCGAGGACTGTGATCTCTCTCACATCTGTCCAACACACTAGCGATCTACATGGCCTACCATACAAAGCCTCTTACAGTGCCATCCCTATACTGGAATGATAATTGTTGTTGTATGCAAACTCTGCCAACGGTAGATGATCTTTTCAAGAAACCCAAAAATCAAGTACACAGGCCCTCAACATATCCTCCAAAATTTGAATGGTCTTCTCAGACTGACCATCCGTTTAGGTGTGAAAAGCGGTACAGAACATCAAACTCGTCCCCAAAGCCTCCTGATGACTCTGCCAAAAGCACGATGTAAAGCGCGTGTCTCGATAAAAAATAATAGATTCCGGCACTCCGTGTAACTGGAATATTTCTCTGACATACAATCTACTCAGTTTGTCCACCGAGTCCTTCACGCGAATGAGGAGGAACTGTGCAGACTTTGTCAACCTATCAACCACAACCCATACAATGTCGTGTCCCTTCGGCGATCGACGAAGTCCTGATACAAAGTCCATCGTGATGTTCTCGCACTTCCACTCAGATATGGGTAACAGCTGTAACAATCCTACCGGTCTCTGGTGTTCCGCCTTTACCTGATGACAAGTGAGGCACTGAGAAACGAACTGGGTCACATCCCTCTTTATTCCCGTCCACCAGAACTAACGATGTAGATCATGATACATCTTAGTGCCTCTAGGATGCACTACAAGGCGAGAACGATGGCACTCATGTACTATATCCACACGGTATGTCTATGGTACAAATAACCTCCCAACCAATCGCAAACTCTGATTTGAACTCACAACCCAGCCCATTGTGTCCTCTCCACTAGCAGCACGATCTCGCATCATCTGAGCCTCCTGATCTGTCTACTAGACCTCTAATACACATGCAATCAACGTAGGTCGTGAAACTACCGAAAATAAAGTGGCACCCTTTGTTGTCTCCCCGAGACACAGATCAAACTCTCATATCTCTCCAAGCTTATCCCACTCGCGTATAGCGATAGAAGCTAGCGACCTATGAGATCTTCTATTGAGAGCATCAGTCACCACATTAGCCTTCCCTGGATGGTACTGCAAGTCAAAATCATAATCTTCCAACAACTCCATCCATCGCCGTTGGCACAAGTTCAAGTCTTTATGGGAAAATAAGTATTTCAAACTCTTGTGATCGGAGAAACCCCAAAATGCTCACCATAAAGATAATGATGCCATGTCTTCAAAGCAAAGACCACGACTGCCAACTCCAAGTTATATGTGGGATAGTTCTTCTCATGTATCTTCAATTGTCGAGAACCATAGGCTACAACCTTACCTCCCTACATCAGAACACAGCCCAAACCGTCGTGTGATGCATCGCAATATACTGTATACCCCAAACCTCTCTTTGGAATAATCAACACAGGTGGACAAGTCAATCTCCTCTTCAACTCTTGGAATGCCGACTCATAGGACTCACCCCAAACAAACACAACTCCTTTCTGCGTAACACATGTCATCGGCACAGCAAGTCTGGCAAAATCCTTCACGAACCGTCGATAGTAGCTTGCCAAACCCAGAAAATTGTGGATCTCGAAGATGTTTTTCGGTCGCTCCCAACCCATCACTACATTAATCTTCGACGAATTCACTGCTACTCCGTCTCTAGACACCACGTGTCCAAGAAACCTCACCTCGGACATCCAAAACTTGCATTTCTCAAACTTCGCATACAACCGATGCTCCCTCAGAGTCTGTAAAACAATACACAGATGGTCCTCGTGCGCCTCCCTCATAGGTAAATAGATAAGAATATCATCCACAAATACCACCACAAAACTATTCAAATATGGATGAAGAATCCTATTCATCAAACTCATAAACGTAGTAGGAGCATTCGCCAGACCAAACGACATGACCAGAAACTCATAGTGACCATAACGAGTCCGAAAGGCGGCCTTCGCTATGTCTTTGTCCCTAATCCTCAGCTGGTGATATCCTGATCTCAAGTGAATCTTTGAGAAACAAATCGATCCCCTTAACTGATTAAACAAATCGTCAATCGTCGGCATCAGATACTTGTTCTTCACCGTTACTTGATTCAGCTTCTGATAATCGATACACAATCGCAAGAATCCATCCTTCTTCTTATCAAAAAGAGCAGGAGCTTCCCACGGTAAAGTACTCGGGCGTACAAACCCCCTATCAAGTAACTCCTGAAGTTGTACCTTGAGTTTTTGCAACTCAGCTAGTGCAAAGCGGTAAGACGGCATAGATATGGGAGCAGCTCCTAGAACCAAATCAATAAAAAACTCTACCTTGCGGCTCGGTGGTAACTCGAACAAATCATCAAGAAAGACGTCTGGATAATCACAAATCACAGGGGGTAACTCTCTTCGAACCCCAACCATCTCATCCAACATGAGAGCTGAAAAGAGAAAACTCAGATTCCCTCGACTTCAAGTAACAATGGGCACGGATGCCAAACCCCATCCCTATCACTCAGGAAACAAAAGCAATCACCCGTCGGTGTACAAATTGATACCCTTCGTCGATCGCAATCGATAAAGGCATAATAGGTGGTCAGCCAGTTCATCCTTAGGATGACATCAAACGTGGTCATGTCTAGAATGATAAAGTCAAACTCTAAACAACGATTGGCAACCTCTAGCACACAAGATCTGCAAACGTGACTCAGCATCACACTCCCACTGACTAGGGTCTCTACACTCAACGCACTACCCAACAAGTCTGTCTTCAACCCCAATGCAGATGCAAAAGCAAAGAAAATAAATGAATGCGATGCTCCCGTGTCAATAAGAACACTGGCCCATGATCTATATACTAGGAGAGTACCTCTGATCATAGATGTAGTAGCTGCAGCATCGGGCACGACTGGTGCTCTGGAAGAACTGGAGTCTGCAAGAACATATGCTTTGGCCTGTCCACTACGGCCCTGAACTATCGACTGTCTGCCAAACTGTACTAAGGCACCACCCTCTACAAACCTGAACGTTTGAGCTCTAGGTTGCTGATATGTATGTCGTCCCTAGGCAGATGGAACAGTTGGTGCTCCTGCTGTACTCTAAATGCTCCCTCCTCTAGGACAGTTCCTCCTTATGTGCCCAGATTGACCACACTCAAAACATACTGGTGGTCCTCTCCCCTGAGGCTGGGCAGGTGCTGAGCTCTGAACCTGGCCCTTTAGCAGACACTCAGGTGATCAATGCCCTGGCTGTCGGCATCGATAACAAATGACCTCTCTCTGCTTCGGCTTTCCTATAGAGGCTACTGAAGGTGCAGGCATAGAAAACTACAGCTGATGCGACCCTACCGGATAGGAACTCGGGCCATACGACCTATGGGGCTTGTTCCTCTGCCCTGAGACTGTTTACGTCCCCCATCCTACTGACTCGTACTCTCTCTGTCCCAGGGGGTCTTGTTCAGCGTGTCTTCCACTTTCATGGCTGTCTCCACTAGCTCTGTAAAGACCTGCATCTTGAATGCTGCTACTCTATCTTGAATAGCTGGCCTCAAACCCCTTTCGAACCTCTTTGCATGGAATTCATCAATAGGCATGATCTCTTGTGCAAATCGGGATAAGCTAGTGAACTCGACCTCATCCTGATTCACTGACATCGTCCCCTGAGTAAGGAAAGGAAGTCCTCTCTATAACGGTCTCTCAAAGTCGCTGAAAAGTATTTCTCCATAAATACCTTTGCGAACGCCTCCCAAGTGCCTCCTACTGTAGTCCTTGCAAACTTCTACCACGTGTGAGCACTCCCCCTCAGCTGGAAGGCAGCAAAAGTAACCCTCAAATTATCTTCCTCGATCTGAAGTGTATTCAAGATCCTAGTAACCAGCTCCATCCATTCAGTGGCAATCGAGGGGTTGAGATCCCCAGAAAAGGTAGGAGGGTCCAGACGGTGAAACACATGATTCGCGATCGTTGCGCTCAGCTTAGGTACACTCTCCCTTCCCCTAGCGGCCTCTACCAGCTACCGGATGGAGCCTACCATCTCACGCAATAGATCTATCCCATCATCTGGTCCTTGGGGTGCATTAGCATCCCCAATATCTGGGACTGAAACATCCCTCAGGCCATAACCACGGCCACGGCCTCGACCATGGCCTCGTCCTCCCCGCATGGACATAACTCTATATGAAAGCAATATAACAGGATAAGCTTTCATATAACATGTTATTGCTTACATAAAAGACAGAACACATATAAGCATGTTAACATATAGCCACTTAAGATCATGTCAACACATCTCACATACCGAGAAGAACCGATAAGAAAGACGCGCCCATTTCGATAACCTACTTAGATTCCTTGCTAGAAAACATGTCGGCCAAACGCCTTTCTAACTTGGCTTCCAAGTCTTTTAACCCAAACGCTCGGAGGCAAGACTAATCAATCCTAAAGTCGCATCTCCATACCCATGTATACACAACTATCATGCTGAACAAGCTATCATGCGTAAGTTACAAAACACTTAAACATATGCAATCAAGCACACGCACATCCTCACAAGGTGATCCACCCTCTTTCCCATGGCTCTTAGGTATTCGAACCCAGAGCTCTAATACCAAGTTGTCACGCCCCGAACTCCAAGGTCACGTGAAAAGCCACCACAACACCATTTTGAAAATATCTTTAGTTGGAAAACCATCAACATAAAGTACACAACATTTGGATAAAAGAGTGCCCAATGTTCATCTTTCATAAACAATAAACATACAGTTCCATACATGCATAAAGTATATCGCCTCAAGGCGTATAAAACCCGCCTTTAGAAATAGGCATCGCATGTAATTCTACGTGTCCAAAACAACAGGAAAAGTGCAGTAAGTCTTCCACCGCCACGGCATCTTGGTCAACTCTCATGATCACCTACACCTGAAAAAGGATTGCACAAAATTCCACACCGTGAGCCGAAACCCAGTAGGAACATACTATAAAGCTGTAAACCAGGATATACAATCATATAGTATGAACTGACTCAATCACAGGAGTCTAAAAAGGGTTTTCCATTCTTAAAACCATGCATTGCAAACAATGCAAATAACCTACCACAATTAAGGAAAAATAGTAATAAAACAGTATTCTCCACTCAGGCCACACAACCGTGAAAAATAAGATAAAATGAATCCTATGTACCGACTCTGTTAACTCAAGACAAATGCAACAACTATAGGCTCTTGCACATTACCTATCCCTGAACCACTTAAGGTCTGCTAGGTAATGACAAGTTCTATATGGAGTTACAACAACACAGCCACACACGGGGGTAACCGGCTCTTTATAGACTAAAACTGAGGGAAGAAGCACCCAATTGCTCTTTACGGAATGCCACGACTGAGAGAAGAACCACCCAAACTCAAACACTGCTATGGTACATCTATAATCATTTAAAAACCAGGATGTAAAATCAACTACGAAAAATGGTAAAATAGTTTTACAGTTATACATCAACATGTATGAAAAGATCCAAAATCCATCAACATGGAAATCTACTAGTATGTAAAAACATACTCCCATCAAATATTTTAAAAGCTGAGACTCAACCCCAAGGGTTAACTCCAAACCTCCAAAAATACGTTTTGAGATTTTCACAAAACCTCCGCTTTCAAAACTACCTTTTGAAACTACGGATATCAACACATCCGAAACACGAAAAGACTAACATCCCTCTTCAAGGTTTCAGTCAACGGACCTCATAATTCCATTGATTAAACACCACTCGAGGAAAGCCAGTCCAAAAAATATCAAAAAATCTAAAAAAAAAACTCCGTAGAACCTCAGTCGACTGGACCCCAACCCCCAGTCGACTGAAAATACGCTAGAAAATGAGAAAAATCAAAACAGAACTAACTCAGTCGACTGACCTCCCAGATTCAGTCGACTGACCTCCCAAAAACATGATCTAGTCGACTGACCTCCTATGTTCAATCGACTGACCACCCACGGAAACAGTTTTTGAGCTATGGTTTCAGCCTACTCGAACCCAAAATGAAGCCTCAAAACTCCCATTCAACACCCTTGAACTTACATACGCCCAAGCCTAACACCAAAACCATGAAAGAAACCTTCGAAACACGATTCATTCCAATTGAAATGACAAAAAATAGTTTTTAAGCTAAAAACCCGATTTATCGTAACAAAAATCACTTTTTCACGCGTTTAAAGATGGTAACACTCTACACGATTACACGTAGTATCCCTTGAAGATAATAGAGTCTAGGATCCTACCTCGATGAGTTAAAAACTCGACGTCTCGATCCACGTGCAAAACCAAACTTCACCGGAATAAAATTTCGTCCTGATGAGTGTGTAGAACACCGTGCCAATAACAAGAATCGATAGTTGGATCTGTAAAAATTGAGCCCCGGGCCCCCGAGAAGTCAGAGAGAAGGTAGAGAGAAAAAGAAAAAAACTTAGCTGAGAAGTTTTGAAAATATCTTTTGAAAATATCTAACACCAGATATTTATAGGACACCAAAATATCTTTTTTTTTAATTTTTGAAATTCGCACTGCAACGCCCAACAGCCTAGGGGACCAACTCTGCATGCATATCTAAACCTGACCATGCATCAAAATGCATATAAACATGCTTTTCTATGACACATTCACATAAATGAACACATCGAATATGTATATATGACAAAAATAAAACGGAACAGGGTCTCACATATAGTCTCACTTACGCTTTCACTATTCTCATCCAAACACTTAATCATCCCACGAACTCGCACTAAGTTGCTACGCAACTTCATCAGAAATAATGGAATTATATCACCCCTCAACTTCTCATACATAAAGTTCACATATTCCCATGAGAAAATTCCTTCTCTATACAAGCAATATTTACACACCAATCTAACAAGCTTGCCCTAACAAGTCACATCACAAAAGGTTTTCGAAAGCAACTTCCTTGCGACTCACACCAATACCACAATAGAAATCGAATAACAACTCCATAAGAGTTACACACTCTAGACGTCAAATGAATATAAATCAATACTTAAGAACCTACCACTTGAACAACTCGATCTGTCTAAAATGCGCACTCCACCCCTCAACCAATTTTTCAGTGTCAGCGGCACTAACTATTCCCACAAACTCCTTGGCACCCAAATCCTTGAATGTTTAACTAAAGAGTTACCAGCCTTTCTAGCCCACATTGCAATTCATCTAGCGCTATGTTCACCCATCTTGCATAGTTGTTCATCTCAAGAACTGTCATCTTGGTTCTAATTAGAAAACTTAGTCTCTTCTTAAACCTTCTACACCTTATCTCCTCATCAGGTATAAGCTGGGTGGCATATTGTTATAACTCTATAAACTTCATCTCGTATTTTTCCACAATCATCCTTCCTTGTGCCAGGTTGATGGATTCTTGCTCCTCCTCATACTTATAGTTTATGGGCTTGTACTGCTCATCAAACGCTTTCTCAAAACGATTTCAAGTGATTTTTTGGGGTACGGGAGGTTCAACTCCTTGCATCAGCATCTTCAGTAACCGCTCCATGGCTTTTCACCTGTGGTACACTTCTCCCCTAAACATAAAAGCTACGAGGTCAATCCTATTATCTGCATCTACCCCTAACCTATCCAGAAAACGTATGGCATCTTTCAACCATTTTTTTTCTTCTACAGGGCTAAGGGTTCCTGCAAACTCTTTTGCACCTAAATCCTTAAATTATTTAATTAAGAAGTTATTGTTCCTTTCAGCATGCATTATGATCCACCTCGCATTTTGTTCTGTCAGCCTTGTAATTGCCTCCAACATCTTAACGATTAGGTCAAGTTCAACCGGTTCCATTTGAGGAGATTCTTCTTATCGTGCCTTATTATACTGGTTCGGATTGAATGACGCTTCGTTCGAGTTTCTCCATGCTCCTCCCTATCGTAGGAAAGATATGACTTAGGGCTCGATATAGGAGTCCAACTTATAGACATAAGGACAAGAACAAACTGTCTACAGAAGGTTTTAATGACACAAGGGTCGTCCCCCTTAATCTGATTACTCACTTAGACTTCGCAAATAGACAGCAACACAAGACCCCTCCCAGGTTATCTCCCTAATCTGATAAGTCTCTTAGACTTCCAATTAGAACCCTACGCCTATAGAGCGCATTTTCCAAATGGACCTCAAAGCTAGTCAGTTAGATACTCGAAGGCAAAGGTATAAAAGCCCCAAGCCTAAACCACTCTTCACAATAAATCGCCAGATGACAGACTTAACCTACAATCGACCACAGATGACACTCTGACAAGCCTACATAACCTATAACCTAAGGGTTTGATACCAAAATGCAACACCCCACTCTCGCAAGGCACTAAACCTGTATAGAGGAATGTGATCTGGCCGCCGATCGACAGCTAAAGTGAAAGAGAAGAAATAAATAATATTAAGAGCCCAAACAAGAACTTCTAAGCAACCACAATCTTTAATATCAAAAAGGTTAAACATGAGTCACTAGGGATTCAACATCTCAAGGGCATACATTACTTTTAAAACATCAAAACCTTCAGGTCCTATACATGAAGCTTTGCCAAAAATATAAACTAAACAAAAGAAAATTGTACCAAAATGATTCCCAACACCAGATCTAAAACTACTCCATGACGCTTGTGGTGGACCAACTTCTAACCGTTCTTGGTATCTACAACCACAAAAGTTATAAGAGAGTGCACATAGTATTATTATGAACAGAAATGACAGTTACTTAGTTAAAGATAACTGAAAACTCTTTCTAAAATAGTTTATTACATTTTCAGATGGGAAGAAAATATTTTCTCCAAAAAAAATAGTAATTAATTTTTGTAAAAAAAAAGGTGTACATTTTAAATTGTCACATAATACAAATTTTTTATATTAAAAAAGAATTAATTCAACAATTTTCTATCGAATGTAACCAAAACAACATTTTTCAATAAAACAAATTCAGTTTTTAGAAAGAAGAAGAAATTTCTAAAAATTTTGTTTCATTTGTTTAAAAAAAAGTTTCAAAACATTAAAAAATTTCAAAAAGTTTCAAAACTATAAAGCATTTTGAAGTTGTATTTTTGGTGAAGAGGAATAATATTTTTTGAAGAGAGAAAAATGAGGAGAGAGATGGTATTAAATAAGGAGAGATGTAATATTTTTTTAAACCAACTGCATTAAATGAGGAGAAAGATGATAATCTGAATCGTAGGATTAGAGTGATATGATAAATCTCAGCCTTTAAAGATAGTTTGTCTTTAGGACATTTCAAAAACATGATATATATATATATATGCGCACTACTAATGTTTAAGGCTTCAATTTACACAATTAACTTTCTTAATACTGCTACTTAGTTAACCTAATTAACTCTCTCAATAAAACCCACCAGTTACTTATATTATTATTATTATTATTATTATTATTATATATATATATTTTTTTATATATATGTATCATTGTAATTAAATATCATTATTTTTTGTATTAATTTTTGTAATTAAGTAGTGTGTAATGGTCGTAACCGAACATTCATTGTGTAATTATTATTATTATTATTATTATTATTATTATTATTATTATTATTATTATTATTATCTGTGTAATTTAATTAATTATATATATTTAGTTTTTCCTTGATATCACATTCTCTCCACCTTTAGAAGTTTGGTGTTCCAAACTTTACATGGGTTATGTTAGAAAGCGTTATACCTTACACAAAAAGTTTTGAGTACTCATTTCTCACGTCGGTTCCTTTTTCCTACGTCGTTTCGCCTCAAGGATGGTTGTCTCACCATACTTTGACGAGTAGTATTATTTTATTGCGGAGTCGTGTCTCTTGTCGATCCATGACATATACTGGTCGTTCTTCGTAGGATAGATTCTGACCCAATTGCATAGGTGGTCATGTCAGGACATATGCTGGGTTAATGACGTATCTTCAAAGTGGAACGGTATAAAAAGTTCGCATCGAGTTGGGTCGGGTCAACTTCTATGTACACTCGTAAAGAGTAGTTAGAGAGAGATTACGACTACTTCTTCTATGTCTCGATGATCCCCCAAGGCTTGGGCTACACTTTTTCTACCCTTGGTCGTTGTCGTTATTTTTCAGTGGTCTCTTTGTGCGATCTCGAGCATGTCTTTAACTGGAGTTAGTGGATAGAGTTAGAATCTCTTTTTTTTTTCTCGTGACACTGGGATTTTCCAAGATGACACTCTTAGCTATTTAATTTAAAAATTTTAGGTCTTAGCTTATTTCCTTAAGATCTTTCAAGTAGGTTGGGTCGAGGTTATAGTTCTAAGGAGAACTTAATCTTAGTGTCTCTATTAACTTGGGTTTTTTGTTGTACATTTTTGTCATATAATGAAGGTATTTGTGATAACTTTTCTAAAAAAATTATTAGGCTTGAGTTCATTGGTGGCGAGGGTGGAAACGGAGGGATGGGAATTAACATGTTCAAGTATGCTTAGAAGCGAGTTTATTTCTTACTGATTGGGTCAGCACATTACCAAGGTTCATAACACTATCGATGTGCATACTAATCTTCCATTTCTAGATTGGAATCTTAGTAAGTCTAAGGGTTATGGCATCCTTCAAAACTTTCATCGGTAAAATTAGAGGGCTTGTGATCAAGATTACTTAAACTAGTAGGGGATAGATGGATAGATTATCTGTGATAACTTCATTAAGATTCTGAGGTTCCTTAGGTACTAGGATAAGTGTATTTTCCTATCTCTGATTATCATCCTTTGGGTGGTCTTTTCGTATCTTCAGCTTCTGGTTTCAAATCTCAATTTTCTGTCCTTCTCTGGTTTAGTTTTTCTAGAACTTGTGATTTTGGTTTCTGACTCATGCTTCTGTCTCTTGTCATCTATTTTGAAAGGTAGACAGATACCTAATACCATATTTTTAAAAACACATAGAAAATGCAAAAATTGGCAAACAGACTCATAAATTTCTATTTAGTGGAGAAAACCTCGTGCGTGATGGAATCCAAAGGGTTTAACCTACACAGTTTCCACAGCGGTGCTACAACTATCATGATAAGATAGTGCCCTTCAAAAGTATCTATGTTATCTATGGAACCATATCCTAAGAGATGTTTCAATTATTACTAATCTACCTAATTAAAGACATATCGAGAACTTTATAAGCCCATAAAAGTAGTGTGATGTGTCCTAAACTCTGAGTTTTAAAAACTTTACTATGGCGTTTTTGAATACACCTGACTATAATACCACTTCTGTCATGACCCATTTTCATATATGGTATCCGTGATCGGCCAGTGAGCCAAAACCCACAAAAGGTCTCTATATTTTTTTTGTCTTTCATTCCTTATTCTGAACGTTGCCAATTGAATTTTTTTTTAAAACAATCTCATTTAAAGTAAACCAACTTTAAATAAAAGTAAATTGCTCAGTGAGAGAAATTATTTTCATTTAAAACATTCTCAATAAGTTGTTTCTCAAATAAAATCCACCATATTTTCTAACTGTAAATAGCATCCAACATTATTAAAAATTATTCTCATCACTTAATACAAAAATTGAAATGCAAAGTACAGAAACTGAAATAAAAATATGATCAAATTAAAACTTCTTTCTCGACTACCACTTTCTTTATTCCATCATGAGTCACCTGAAATTTTATCAATATCTGTTAGCAATGCTAGTTGTGAATTCAATGATATCTGAACTATTAATTATTACACAGTGTTAGAATAATATTTTTCAAACAGTTCTGCTAGTTATTTAGTAGGGGTAACCCCACAATTTATACGGTGGACATGATCATTCCTTATAGCCACCTGGTTGTAACTCCACCTTTATTACTTCGCCTCGCCGGTAGGCTTAACGTCCCCCAGGGGTCAGGACGCCGTTTAACGGATCATTCTTCTATGCATCATTTTCATTCGTTTTTATTCAATCATTAAAAATCATTTTTCGTTCTTTAATAGTACATCATATCAAGCATAATGTGGAATAAAGACTAATTCTAGGATAAGTATATTTTCCTATCTATGGTTGTCATCCTTTCTGGGTGGTCTTTTCGTATCTTCAGCTTCTGGGTTCAAATCTCGATTTTTTGTCCTTCTCTGGTTTAGTTTTTCTAGAACTTGTGATTTTAGTTTCTGACTCATGCTTCTGTCTTTTGTCATCTTTCTGACTTCTTCTTGATTCTTTGGACACTTTCTTCGAAGATGATCTTCTGCCTTATAGTTTCAACATCCTTTTGCTGATTTCCAACATTCTCCGGTATGCACTCTTCTGCAAACGTCACATGGATACCTAAATTTCTACAGTTGTTCTTTCCTTATAACACACCTATATTGGATCTCGTTTTCTCCCAATATCTAATCGTAATCCTTTCGTAAGTCTCTAGGTGTGAGTCGTCAATTTCATTATGTGGTTGTGAGGGTACGTAAGTTTGGAAGTAGAGTTGTATTAGTTATTGTTGAATAGTTCATCTTTCGCTAAAGTTGTTTTAATTAGCACATTTACATGTGTTGTGATATGATCTTAGTTTGAATAGGAGTTATGCTTGTGGGTTAAGATTACTAATATCACCATATAACTCATATTTTGTGTAAATGATCTCGCATTTGTTGTAATAAAATTCGTATCTTAAGGCTAAACTCAACTTGATTAATCTTCCTAGACTTCCCATTAGAAGAAATAATAATCAGGCGTTCTTTTGATTGAAATTCAAGGATGCTTGCTCGGTCGATATTACAAAGTATTCAAGATTAGTTTGACGACAACTAATTAATCTAGAATGTAGTTTCATCTTCATATTCGAATCTCCTATAGGATTTTTATGGTGTCTAAGAATTAGAACTAGTTCTTGCGATTCAGCAGAAGGTAATTTATTAAAGACAGAATATGTAGGGACCTAGTTCCTTTTTATTTTAAGGATTAATTAATGTTTCTTTTGAGACCTTTGGTGGTATATGAAAAAGTATTTAATGGTGTGAAGGAATAGAAATTTAATCATGTTAATGATGGATGACGATGACCTTATGCTTGGTAATGCATGAGGATTATTGTTGTGGGTTATTTGGATGAGTTGTGAGGTGTTTGCCTTGTGATTTGATTCATTTATACAGATTTGGTTTGGAGCCCCTCACAGCGCTGACTGCTTGAGCGGCCTAGGGCATGCTCAAGCGGACTAGTGGTAGAGAGTTTGAGTAAGTGGGGACCGCTTGAGTCGACCCCTGTTCGCTCTAGCGGACTGTCGGTGAGAAAACTTTAAGTTGCGACCTAGGATTGGGTTTGGTGATTTCTTAGAGCCCTCCTTCCTCCCCTAGAGTGGATTCCTTGCTTCCCTCTTGATTGAGCACCCATTGGAGGCTTAAGCTTAGCGTTGGAAGCTACGTCTTCATCCACCGGTTTGAAATTTGGTCAATTAAAGCTTGCTCGGGTTGGTTTCTAGTTGCTTGAGTTTCAAAAAAGTAAGATCTATGACTATCGTTAATCAATACATGTATATGAGTTATATTGTTGTTAGATTTGCTTGAAATCATGAAAATCTATATTTTTGTAACCCTAGGTTAGGGATTGATGTTAAAGCATGCTAAATCTTAGATTTGTGGGTGATTTAAGATAAATCTATCATATTAACGTTGTTGGATATTCTTTGATTTGAAAAATGAGGAGTTAGGGTTATGGTGGGGTCAAATCTTGAACAAATTTGGGGTTTTTTGGGTTAATGAATTCAAATGATGAAATTAAGGTGATTAATTTTGGTAAATCGAAGGTTGTGGAAACCTATTTATGTAAAGATTCTATGAACTTTGGTGAAACGAGAAAACAATGAAATAATAGGTGGGGATTTTGAATGAATGTGATGATTTTGGTAAAATGTGATTATCATGGAGTGTTCGATTGGGGATTTTGAATTATTTTCAACCCGAATATACTAAATGTGAAAATGTTAGAATTTGACGATGTCTTGAATCCTAATTGTGTGGGTTTGGCGAGAGGAACCATGTTTGGGTTGGACTCGCGTGTGGAATTTGACGAATTGATGATGATTGAAACTCTACCCTTCGAATGGTGACCCCGAAGTGGTTTAGAATAAATGTCCTCCCTTCGGATGGTGACCCCAAAGTGGTTTATAATGAATGTCGCCAAAGTGGTTTATAATGAATGTCCTCCCTTCATATGGTGATTCCGAAGTGATTATTAATGAATGTCCTCCCTTCAGATGGTGATCCCGGAGTGGTTTAAAATGTATGTCTTCCCTTCGGATGGTGAGCCCAAAGTGGTTTATAATGTTTGCCTACCCTTCGGATGGTGATCCTGAAGTGATTTCTATTGTATGTTCGCCCTTCGAATGGTAATCCCAAAGTGCTTTGTAATGAATGCATTACCCTTCGGACGATGACCCTAAAGAGGTATGCGATGGTTGTGATGATAAGAATTAACGAGAAATGAAAAATACCTCGGGTTGGGTGAAGTTGGAAAGTGTCGGAAGATATGTGTATGTGTGTGTATGGTAATGTCGAGAGCTTATGATGATTGAGCTAAAACAAAGTAGGTTTTGCACGAAAAAAATCGGTTAGGTAAAAGAAAATTTTGTTAGAAAAGTGGGTTTAATTTCTTAACTAAAGACTTACTGTGTATTCACATGATCATCCTCGCATATCATGTATTTGTTCTTCTTTAGTCTACTTTCTACGAGTCTTGACTCATGTTGTATAAAATATTTCAGGTAATCAAGTGGAACAAGTCGTCGAGTGCGGTGGACCATTGTTAGGGACCCAGTTGGGTCATTTTGATGAAATTACATGTCTTTGATAAAACCCCCTTTTTTGGAATTGTATTGTTGTAATTCAATCTTATCATATATTGTAAGTGTAAGTTGATGGTTGGCAGAACCCATTTTGTGAGGCCTTATGGCCATGTACTCATGACCTGTATGCATGTGAGATTGTTGGGTAATTTCTTCGGGCTTATGCCTTAGTTTCTCATATAAAATTCTATGGTTTAAAGTGTTAGTTTTCAAGTTTTTGAGATGTTAGATGTGATTCCAAAGTTAATCATATGTATTAACTTCACGTTTTGGTTTACGATAACTATGTTCAAATGATGGGAGAATTTAGTGTTTTTTCAAACACTTCGAAGAATTTTCAAGATTTTGGAGCAGTTTGCTCTCGGGGACCTCACCACTCAAGCGGTGGGATGTCCGCTCGAGCGAACTTCACTGGGTAATACATTTTTGAAACTTTGTTTTAAAAACGATTTTTGTTAGTTAACTTTGGGCATCCCTTGGAGTACAAAATGGCATATTTTGAAAATCATTTGCAAGCATGATACTTACTGCTATTCTCATATTTTATATGAAGATTTGGCACCTTGTTTCGTTTTACTGCTAAAAAATCGATTTACAAACTCTTTCTGTAACACCCCAATCCTTCACATGGCAACGATATTATTCGCTTTGGGCAAAACCCTCACGGTTTTGTTCTTCCCAAAAGGTCACCTATCCTTGCATTGCTCCTGCTCAAGCACGCTTAAGTGCGAAGTTCTGCTAGGATCTCTACCACCTGGGAAAAGGTCTCGTTGAATGTAAGGGTCCAAAGTTTTTCCTTTATAACCCAAGAACTCCCTCTCCCTTTTCGATGTGGGATACGAGGATATCACAATTCACCCCCCTTAGGGCTGCACGTCCCCATGCAGTAACCTGCCAGCTGCGGTAGCCTACTAGTCCTTATTGACCTGCCCACTTAGTAGCCCGCTCACGTGTCACGCGAGACGATAGGGGCCCACACTCAGAGGTGAGGAGTGTCGGCTCTGATATCATTTTTAACACCCGACCTTTCACATGGCAATGATATTGTCCGCTTTGGGCAAAACCTTCACGATTTTGTTCTTCCTAGGGGGCCACCCATCCTTGCATTGCTCCCGCTCAAGCACACTTAACTGCGGAGTTTTGCTAGGGTCTCTACCACTTGGGAAAAGGTCTCGTTAAATGTAAGGGTCCAAGATTTTTCCTTTATAGCCCAGGAACTCCCTCTCCATTTTCGATATGGGATACTAGGATATCACACTTTCGGTGTGGGAGGTTTATAAATAGGGTTCTTATCTTATTATTCGATTGGGTTTTTATTGTTTGGAAATCGGGGCGTTACAAAATAAGGGACAACGGATCCTAGTACATGAGTTCATCTCTAAATTGTTTGGTGTATTCTAGGTGTTCACCTGAGTTATCGTATTATCTCACATTACAAGTGCCACAACTTCATACAAAAGAATTATTTTGAAAGGTAGACAGATTCTTAGTACCGTATTATTAAAAACACATAGAACATGCAAAAAATGGCAAACAGACTCATAAAATCCTATTTAGTGGAGAAAATCTCATACGTGGTGGAATCCAAAAGATTTGCCCTACACAGTTTCCATAGCGGTACTACAGGTGTCATGATAAGATAGTACCCTCCAAATGTATCTATATTATCTATGGGACTATATCTTAAGAGATATTCCGATTACTACTAATCTACCCAATTAAAGATATATCGAGAACTTTATAAGCACATAAAAGTAGTGTGACGTGTCCTAAGCTCTGAGTTTTTAAAACATTACTCTCGGGTTTTTTAAAACACCTAGCTCTGATACCACTACTGTGATGACCCATTTTCATATATGGTCTCTGTGACCTGCTAGTGAGTCAAAACCCACCAAAGGCCTCTATCTTTCTTTATCTTTCATTTCTTATTTTGAATGTTGTCGATAGATTTTTTTTAAACAATCTCATTCAAAGTAAACTAACTTGAAATAAAAGAAAATTACTCATTGAGAGAAATTATTTTCATTTAAAACATTCTCAATAAATTGTTTCCCAAATAAAAACCACCAGAGCTTCTAACTGTGAATAGCATCCAGCATTACTAAAACTTACTCTCAATCACTTAATACAAGAATTGAAGTGCAAAGTACAGGAGTTGAAATAAAAACATGAGCAAATTAAAACTTCTTTCTCAGCTATCAATTTCTTCATTCCATCATGAATTACCTGAAATTTTATCAACGTCCATTAGCTATACTAGTGTAAATTCAATGATATCTGAACTATAATTTATTACACAATGTTAGAATGATATTTTTCAAATGGTTCTGCCAGTTATTTAGTAGGGAGTGACCCCACAATTTATACGGTGGGCATGATCATTCCTTATGACCACCTAGCTGTAGCTTCACCCTTATTACCTCGCCTCGCCGGTACTATCACACCCCAAAACCCAAGATTCTTCACAAAATAAATATATCGTCTCAAGGCTTACAAAATATTCATCCAAGAACAGGCAATATATGTAACAATACATGATCTCATAACAAAATAAAAAACTATGAAAAGTCTTCTGCCTCATCGGCTCCTCAAGACCATTTCTCGTGATCACAGTCACCTGAAAAAGGTTTTCAAGATCCCACAACGTGAGCCAAAGCCCAATAAAAATAAACTATGATAAAATAAAATAGGATATGCAATCACATAGCATAGAATCGACTCGACTACACAAGCCTCAAAATAGTTTTTCATCCTTAAAACTAAATGATTTTCCATCCTTAAAACCACGCATTTCATACAATGCAAATAACGTTCAATAGTTAAAGAAAAATAGTAACAAAATGTCATTTTCCACTCTGTTCGCACAACCAACAAAGATCCCTATGTACCGACTCTGTCACATCCGGGATAAAGGTAACCACTATAGACTCTTGCCCATTACCCTAGACCCAAGCCATATAATAACCCGCTAAGTATTGAAAAGTTCTATACAGAGTCACGATAATACACGCCTCCCACTGGGGCAACCACTTCATTTACGGAGATTAACCCAAAGGAGCGAAGCACTTACTTGTGTAAAGTTTCTGGACTTTGACTGAGGAGTAATGGCGACCCAAATACACACGCACTGTCACGGCACATCTATCGAATCATGAAAAATCAATGCATAGCTCGACTACAAAAACATTTAAAACCATGCATTAATCATGTATAAAACATCCAACGGCCCTCCGTTACGTCGTTCCTAATCAAGGAAAAATGACTAACATATTTCAAAGATTTTACCATTTCAACTGAAACATTCGAAACCGCAACTCAACCCTGAGGGTTAGCCCTAAACCTCCCAAAAGTTAGGTTTTCATAACTTTACATAAATCCCTCCATTTTCAAACCACTTTTTTGAAAACCACGGACAATCACACGTCCATCAACATGTAATAAACCAAAATATATGCAAAACATGATTTTTGCTCAAACAAATATGGTTTAAACACAAAATTCAGCATTTATAGCCTTTGTAAGAGGTAAAAAAGCATATAATCGCATGTAGCACCCTTTGAAGACAAGATAGTTTAGGATCCTATCTCGTTGAGTTAAAAACTTGATGCCTCGAACTCTATGAAAATGAAACTTTATCAAAACTAGATTTCTGTCCAGATGAACACAAAGCCCCCGGCACAGATACTAAGAATCTGCTATCTGATCGCCTAAAACCAAGTCTGGGCCCAGCGAAAAACTAAAGAGAAGGTGGAGAAAAAGAAAGAAACTTGGTCTATAAGATACAATGTCTCAAAATATCTAACATGAGGTTGATATTTATAGGTCCAACACAAAATAGGAAGTCAGTCGACTGAAGAGCACCATTCAGTCGACTAAAAAGCTACTGGAATAACAAGAATTCCCCATCGACACAGGTCAGTGGATTGAGTCCTCAACATCAATCAATTAAACCCACTCTCAGGCAGTTTAGTCGACTGAACTACCAACCTCAGTCGACTGAACAACGAAGAAAAAAAAACAAACCAACCAAGCATGCCATAACAAAACTCAAACAATCGTAAAACACATATAACATATGTTGTTCTAAAACGATGAAGCAATAACCAACACATCGAATAAACATAATGAAAACAAAATAGAACTAGGTCTCACAACTCTCCTTCCCTTAAAGGAATTTCACCCCCAAAATTTGACACAAGGTCACAAAGCAAGCAACCCTGGATATATAGCACGAACATCAACTTCAAGTTCCCACGTAGCTTCTTCGACTCCGTGATAAAGCCACTGAATCTTGACATAAGTAATGGTCCTCCCTCTCAACACTTGCACCTTCGTGTCCACGACTTCACAGGTCGCTCTTCATAAGAAACATCCTCATCTACCCGCAACTCAGTACACAATCCAACACATGTGATGGGTCAGGTTCGTACTTCCATAGCATGGAAACATGAAACACGTCGTGCATAGACGACAGCTGAGGAGGTAAAGCAAGATGGTATACCACCTCCCCAATCCTTTTAAGGATCTCGAATGGCCCAATAAAACGTGGTGATAGCTTCCCACTACAGCCAAATCTCATCAAACCTCGACGTGGTAAGACTTTCAGAAACACGTGATTCCCCACCTCAAACTCCAAAGGTCTTCTCCTCTGATTAGCATAGCTCTTTTGACCACTCTAGGCCGTCACTAAATGTTGGCAAATCATAGGGATCCTCCCTGTAGTCTCCCGTACCAAGTTGGGCCCCAAAACTGCAGTCTCTCCCCCATCTGTCTAACACACCGATGACCTACACGACCTACTATACAAAGCCTAATAAGGTGTCATTCCAATACTAAACTGATAATTGTTATTATATGTAAACTCTTCCAATAGTAGATGAACTTGCCAAGAACCTCAAAAATCAAACACACACGCTCTCAACATATCCTCCAAGATCTGTTGGTCCGCTCGGATTAATCGTCCATCAACAGATGAAAAGTAGTGCTGAACATCAAGCGTGTCCCCAATGCTACCTGCAGACTCTGCGAAAAGCGTGATGTAAAGCGCGGGTTTAAATCGAAAACAATTGATACAGGTACTCCGTGTAACCGAATAACCTCATTAACAAACAGTCTACTCAGTTTGTCCACAGAATCCTTCACGCGAATGGGGAGAAAGTGTGCAGACTTCGTCAGCCTATCGACTATAACCCAAATAGCGTCATGTCCCTTAGGTGATCTAGGAAGTCCCAATATAAAGTCCATCGTGATGTTCTCTCACTTCTATTTAGATACTGTCAACGACTGTAACGACCCTGCTGGTCTCTAATGTTCTGCCTTTACCCATTGACAAATAAGGCACTGAGAAACAAACTGAACCACATCTCTCTTCATTCCCTTCCACCAAAACTGATGACGCAAGTCATGGTACATATTGGTGTCTCCTGGGTGCATTGCAAGACGAGAATAATAAAAATCACGTAGTACATCGGCACAACACAACTCTGGTATAAACACTCTCCCTGCCAATCTCAAACTTTGATCCGTGCCTACAACCCATCTTGTGGTGTCATTTCCACTAGCAATATGATCCTGTAACATATGATCCTGTAACATCTGAACTAACATAGGTCACAAAACCATGAAAAATAATATTGCACCCTTCCCTGTCTCCCCGAGATATAAATTAAACTCACCAACTTCCCCAAGCATGTCCCACTATCATATGGCAATAGAAGCTAACAAACCATGAGATCTCCTGCTAAAGGCATCGGCCACAACATTACCCTTCCCCGGATGGTACTACAGTTCAAAGTCATAATCTTCTATAAACTCCATCCACCGTCGTTGGCATAGATTCAGGTCTTTCTGTGAAAACAAGTATTTCAAACTCTTGTGATCGGAGAAAACCTCAAAATGCTCACCATAAAGATAATGTCGCCATGCCTTCAAGGAAAAGACCACGGTTGCCAACTCTAAATCATGTGTCGGATAATTCATCTCATGAGTCTTCAGCTGTCAAGATTCGTAAGCCACAACCTGACCTTCCTGCATCAGAACATAATCCAAATCATCATGTGACGTATCACAACACACTGTGTAACCCAAATCTCGTTCTAGAATAACTAACATTGGTGCACTAGTTAACCTCTTCTTCAACTCTTGAAATTCTAACTCACAAGGTGTAAGAACCCGCTTTTTAAAAATAATAATATCAACGGCAGTATAGCTGTAGTATAGTCGCCTATATCGTCACAACCGCCCAACACAAAAAAATAAATAAATAAATAAATAAAATGACAAATTAATAACAATAGTAATGATAATAATAATAATATTTTTTTTTATTGTGACTGCAGCACAAACTCTAACACAAGTTTTATGTACACAAGTATATATATACATAATTAAGAGAATCACTACAACCAACACAATTAAATAATCAACAAATTCTAATTCTCTACAATACTCAATCCCTATTAAAATAATCAAAAGTAATACTATAAATGTATATATATATATATATATATATATATATATATATATACACACATATAATTATACTCTTCTCTACAATCTAATAAAATAATTCAAAAAGTTAAAAGTTAAAAGCTACTTTAATATATAAAATAATCAAAATACTAAAGGTAGTTTAATATATATATATATATATATATATATATATATATATGTATATGCATAAATCCCTACAAATAGCATAATATTATAATCAAAAAGTAACAACCTAATATAATAATACAATTTTAAGCCAACTTGTACTTTTAACATGAAAAGACTTAATACAACACATGAATAATTAAATAATAATAAAATAATATTAAACCATGAAATTGAGTCTTAAAAATCTAAATTCACCAAATTAAATTAAAACTAGTATAAAAGTGATAAAAAAAATATACATCAAGTTACGAAATTGAACAAAAATCAAAATTTAGCCCAACCAACACAACTAAATAATGCTATAATTAAACTAAGATGTAAAAATTAAGTACAACACCTAAAATTATTATATTAATTCAAATCTTTAATATTCATAATTAAAAATATACATTAAGTTAATTTTTAAATTTAATTCTTGAACAATGTAGTACATATATATCATTTAATATACAATATATCAATATAATATAATCAAAACTCAAACTTGGAGCCAAAATATATCTCATGGCCGGCCACATGAGTGTCCCACACTCAAGCCCTTTTTTTTTTATTATTTTTGTATCATAACTTTTGAACATGCATGCATTTTAAGTGGGTGTAGGCTCCATTGGTCTTACACACCCATTACAAGTCTATTTTTAGTTACAAAAATGTTTTTAAAAGACCAAACCCCACCCTAGGCTCAGCACACCCTTTCCCAAACTCCCTCTTTGTGTTTTGCATATTCTCTAAGTGTTGGTTGAGTGAGGTAGACAGAGAAAGAGAAGAAAATGCTTGAAATTCTTAAAATTTTTGGTGTTCTTGGGCATTCATCTCCATAGATCTTCTTCCTCCATCATATTCAAACCCTAAACCAAGGTAGGAACAATATTCTTATATATTTATTTCCCATATACTAAGTCCCTCTTAGCTCTTAAACACCTCTAGGTTCAAGATCCATGCTCAACACTATAAGATGTGGTTTTGAACCTATTTTCTACTTTTATTCTTTTTTTTCAAACATCTACCATTTTCTTTTGTTTTTGGTCCCTGCAAATGGTATATATCTCATATATAAGTCATATGTATGAGAGATATAGCCATGCATGCAAGGGCCATGGGCCTAAGATCTCAAAAAGCACCATTTCTCTTCATACTCAAATCTGTCCAGAGAGGGTTTTTATCAAAAATCCGATTTTTGTTATTTTTTTAAATGATCTAAACTCATCAAAAGTTTTGGAAACTTTTACTGTAGTTTCATGTATATATTATTTGCATGCACGAATTTTATTGAGGGTCAAATTCTTTTCCTTATTTTTCTAAAAATAAAGAAGTAAATCAAATTGGCAATCTGGACAGACCACTTTGAATCCACACCATAGAAACAAGCTTTCAGTGTGACTTTTATGTGGTTGGATAGATAAACGTCCTATCTTTCTAACCCCACTGGAATCAACCCGTTTTCATATGTGTAGAGAAAATTGCAACAATTCTTCCAAAGTGTGTCCAATCTTGACACTGTTTGGTAGGATATTCATAATAAATTCAAAAAAAATAAAAAAAATTCAAGGTAAAATTCCAAAGCTTCTAAACTCATAGATTTAACTCTATAAAAATTTTAAAAATGAAATTTTAAGTCTAAGTTCTCAATCCTATTTTTGAAGTCATTGAGTATTCACGCTACTATTCTGAAAATTTTTCTATACACTATCACTGAAACATGTTTGGTTAAAACCTGAGGCCTTAGAGGAAAAATTTGAAGAAGTATAAAACATAAAAAATGTTTAGAACATCCAAAATAAGGTACCTACAAAATCTCAGGTTTAAATTTCGAGTCTAAGTATTTTAAAAATCCTAAAATCAGTAGCTAAAACCTGAAATCCTGACTGTGGTTAATAGTGATTAAGTGTTAATGCTATTATTTTGGGTTCCCTATGCTGTGATAAGCATGATTAAATAATTAGAATGTGTCATATTGTCTTGACATACTTACATAATTTTAGTGGTTAAATTACTTACATGCAATTTGGTTAAATCATTCATCTATGCACATTATGTTCTAACCTAAGTATTTTAAGGTGATTTTAACTTAATTGTGGTACTTTTTTTTACATGCTAATTAATCGTATCTATGCATGAATCCCCATGTAATTTGAAAATCATAACTTTATGCATATTATGCCGCATCATCATCGGGATGGATTTTTACGAGGTTCACCGTTTTATTTTAAGAAAAGAATGAAAATTGAACCTTAGGGTTGGTACTGTGGTTGATAAAATTGAAATTCTTATAAATTTAGATATTTTAAAATATTGTGATATTGGCTATATGCTCTGATTGTTTGGGAGGTTTTTGCCCCAAGTGCTAAATGCACGTTATTGTGATATTTATATTTTGGTGAAAGCGGTTCGGGTGGTGTAATAATCGGAGTTAAATTTCGCGATCCCACGTTGGACCTTGACCTGAGATCCAAGGGCCAGACCGTCGCTGACACATTGCCGTCAGTGATGACCTAGCTGGACACTTAGTCCGCTACGTAGTCATCCCACGGCTGAAAGAACGCTCTATGTCGGTCGGTGACTTGGTCAGCGTGATAGGGATCATGAGGATTAAGATGGTTCACCCCGATTGGGAGAACCTAAAATAACTTAAGCTTAAATTGGATTAGAAAATTTAAATTGGTTGCATCATTCTTATCATTGCTCACTGTCATACTCATCCTGTCATCTTATCTGCTATGTCTTGACCTGTACTTAGAGAAATTTTTGTATAATTATATTGTTCCTTCTGAGCTTTAGCTCACAGCATTCTATGCCAGGTTTTGAGGAGGCGAAGGTTCCCTCCAATTACCCGATGCCAGAGGAGGTGGAACCGCAGCTCCCATGAGTCGAAACTCTACCAGTCTGTTGCATCTGATTCTTTTTGAGCTGATCAGACTTATTATTGCCTTCTTTAATGTTGTCTGCTAAATACACTTTAATTTGGGTCTGTAACCTTAATTTTATGGTATTTTTACTTTTCTGCATTTATGGGTAATAATCACTTATTACTTTTTTGCACCATTATTAACTATTTGTCGCTTTAGATGTCTCCGAGTTTCGAGGCATCACAGTTTGGTATCAGAGCTTAGGTTCAACCCTTATCCATGTGACCGTTGACCTAGGCTTAGACTCTGAGACTTGAACTTTTAGACTTGGCTAGACCCCTCCTTATTTTTATGCTCTAGACATGAAACTTTGAACTAATAGTTTGCTAAAAATTGACACCGTTCTCTTGTTTCAATGTAGGATGGCACCCTCTTTTTCTGGTAGAACTGCCCCATCCTCGGCTTCATCGTCATCAGATTCGCATGTCAGCTTTGACTCATGGGGACCCTTTCGCTTCTAGGTGAACCGCATCGTCCCTACCGACCCCGCCCGGATGGAGGGTAACATCTGGCGGAGAGCTGAGGGCGACACTATCCGGCACATCCGAAAAGTGAGCGAGGAGTACCTGCGGATGACGGGACGCGAGTACAAAGTGATGTTGAGGAGGAGAGTCATAAACACCCTATGGTAGGCCCAGTGCGCCCACTAGATGATCCATCACGAGTGCACTTTGGAGCGGCTTCGAGCGATGGTGGCCTATCCTGCATCTACCCCCCTATTAACCTCCACCCACGACCATTGGACGAGGAGGTTGACTCCTCCAGCTCAGCAGTGCACCCATCACCACGGCCTCGTAGTCCAGTCAGATACACCCGAGTGCTACCACCACCAGCTTCACCACCCACTTCACCAGATTACTCGCCAGCCTCACCCGAGGGCTCCCTTAACACCACCGGCCGTTCCTCTTCTATCTACACCCCTCAATCCCCTACCTACCCCCGAGAGTACTCTCCCATTTCACCTCGATATGCCCTGATACCTCCAGCTCCTCCAGCCGACGCAGACGACGACGCATCAGACGAGGAGGACCCCAATGAGGATACTCTTTAGGCATCTCTTCGGGTCTGGGGTAGACACTAGGGACAAGGCTTTCGGGTTATTTTTGTTGTGTTTTAATCTTGATGATGTAGTTATACTTTCCCCCTGAATAGTTTCTATTCTGCTATGTCCCCGCTTATTTGTTTGACTTTATGTACTGTTTCTTCTTCTTATGAATAAATAGTGCTGCTATGTTCTATTTCTATCATGTCTCATATATTCCTCTTTTATACATGTTATTCCTGCTGTCATTTTTATATAAAGATTAAGACATTAAACTAATAGCAACCCTAATAATAAAACCATACAAAGCTAAAAAAAAGGTTAAATAATGAGACTAACCAGTGGTTTTTTTTAATCAAGATGAGCCGAGGCAGAGGACGCCCACGTTTAGAGTAGGTGCCCGAACCCGAGCCACCTAGGCAAAGTAGGAACAATGACATCCGCGACATTCTACGCGAGCTCGTAGACACCTTACGCCAACCGGCACCTGCACAGGACCTCGCACCTGCACCACATCCCCTAGCTGTTCCTAAACGTATAGCTATGTTCTCAAAATTCCGTAGGCCCCGACCACCGACTTTCTCTGGGGGAGCTAACCCTCAAGAGGCAGAAGGATGGCTCGTACAGATCAGAAAAGTGTTAGATACAATGGATGTATGCAGAGAGATCGATCGGGTAGCCCTAGCTACATATCAACTTGAAGGAGAGGTAGATCACTGGTGGAACTACATCATAAACGTCAGGGAAGTCAACACCATGGCACAGTTCGAAGAGCATTTTCTCCAGAAGTACATCCCAGACGTCCTGAAGTAGGACATGATTCAACAATTTTTGGAGCTGAAGCTGGGTAAGATGACTGTTGCTTAATATGCTACCAGATTTGAAGAGCTAGGACGCTATGCCACTACCATTGCTCCCACCGAGCTGTCCCGAGCCCGACGCTTTGAGTGGGGTTTAGAACCCGCCATCGGAGGATGTCTGATCGGCATGCACCTACCCACGTATGCAGAGGTAGTGGATACTGCTCTACTTTTAGAGCGAGAGCTTCTTGACTCCCGAAATATTTTTCAGGATCATGCAAGAACCTCACGAGGTGGACCAGTAGGTCAACCCCCCAACAGCAATCGCCCGAACGCAGGACCTTATCAAAAAAACCAACCGACCGGTAGAGGAAATGAGCAACGACAAGGAGGAGGTTATGGTTGTTTTGGATGTGGATGAGAAGGACACAAGAAATCAGAGTGCCCTCAGGAACATAGAAGAAATAACCAAGGATTCTGGTAGAATCGAGTTCAGCAGCAACCCCAGCAACAATACCAGCAGCAACCTCAACAATAGTATCGGCCACAACCGCATCAGTAATACCAACAACAATAGAAAGGAGGGCAATGCTTGCCTAATCAGCAGCCCCAACAAGTAGGGCACCAGCAACCGCAGAGAGGGAGGCCAATAGGAGTTATCAATCAAGGTCCCCGAGGACCTCAACAACCGCAGTAGCAGGGAAGAAATGGGAACCGCAACAACAACGGAGGACGAGTCTTCGCGATTCAAGAGCAAGAAGAGGAGGAAGACTATCAAGTAGTCCAAGGTATGTTTGCACTTTTCAACACCTTGGTGAAGGTTTTATTCGATTCTGGCGCATCACATTCGTTCATATCTGCTACATGCATGAGATCTCTACACCTAGAATCAAAACCTTTATCTCAAGCTCTATGTGTGGCCACGCCAATAGGAAGTCAGGTGAGGGTAGATCGCATCTGTAGATCGTGCACTCTACGCATAGCCGACAGCAACTTGTCTTGTGACCTACGGGTTATGAACTTAGTCGATTACGACATCTTCTTGGGCATGGATTGGTTATCTTCCCATTGGGCCTTAATTGACTGCTACCAGAAGAGGATTGAGTCTTGCACTAAAGATGGAACCCCTGTACAGATTCAAGGTGAACGACGAGATCCCCAGTTGATGATCACACGTCAAGCCCGACACCCCAATATCCACGGCATAGTAGCTTGCTTGCCTGCTAACACCGACCTTTAGCCCGAGGTAGAGCTGCCTGAGGTAGTATGCGAGTACAAAGATGTCTTCCCCGAAGAGCTCCCAAGTTTGCCACCACGACGGGAGATCGATTTCTCTATCGAGCTTCAGCCCAGAACCGCCCCCATCTCTATCGCCCCACACTGTATGGCACCCGTAGAACTTAGAGAATTGAAAGAACAGTAGGAGGAGTTACTCTGCAAGGGTTTCATTCACCCTAGCACCTCACCCTGGGGAGCACCAGTGCTCTTTGCTAAGAAGAAAGATGGAACCCTCCGATTGTGTATCGATTACAGGTAGTTAAATCGAGTAACGATTAAGAACCGTCATCATTTGCCACGTATTGACGACCTTTTCGACCAGCTCAGAGGCTCGACACACATCTTGAAGATCGACCTCAGATCCGAATACCATCAGTTGTGAGTGAAGGAAGAAGATATACCAAAGACCGCTTTCGAAACCCGATTTGGCCACTACGAATTTGTAGTTATGTCTTTTGGCCTCACGAATGTCCCTGGAGTGTTCATGAGCCTAATGAACCGACTCTTCCAACCGTACCTCAACCAGTTTGTGGTGGAGTTTATTGACGACATCTTGGTTTACTCCTGATCTGAAGAAGAGCACGAACAACATTTGAGAACGACCCTACAGACCTTGAGGGAAGCACAACTCTACGCTAAGGCCAATAAGTGTGAGTTCTGGTTGAATCAAGTAAAATTTTTGGGACACGTCGTATCTGAGGAAGGGATAGCAGTAGATCCAGCTAAGGTTGAAGCAGTTATGGAATGGAGGCAGCTGAGAAATGTATTCGAGATCCGCAATTTCCTTGGCCTCGCTGGTTACTATCATCGATTTATCCAAGACTTTTCAAAATTGGCAAGGCCCTTAACCCGATTAACTCAAAAAGGAGTGAAGTTCGAATGGGATGAGAAATGCGAATCATCTTTTAAAGAGCTTAAGAAGAGGATGACGAGTTCCCCCATCTTGGTCATACCGGAGTGCGACATCGGATACACCGTCTACTGTGACACGTCAAAGAAAGGTTTAGGATGAGTATTGATGCAGAACGACAAAGTTGTAGCATATGGATCGAGACAGTTGAAACGGCATGAACAGAACTACCCTACTCATGATCTGGAATTGGCAGCCGTCGTTTTTGCACTAAAGTCTTGGAGACATTATCTGTACGGGGAGAAGTTTGAACTGTTCACAGACCACAAGAGCTTAAAGTACCTATTCTCTCATAAGGATTTGAACATGAGGCAGCGCCGTTGGGTTGAGTACTTTGAGGATTATGACTTCACCTTGGCTTACCACCCCGAGAAGGCCAACGTAGTAGCTGACGCGTTGAGAAGAAAGACGAGGCCCCAGTTAGCCTATATCGCCGCCCAGGAATGGAAGATGATGGAAACACTTGGAAAATTTCACTTGCAACCAACCGAACCGAAGGAAGGATCTTGTTTCGTGTTGACAGTGGCGACATCCAACCTACGTCAGCAAGTTTTAGATGCACAAAAACATGACCAAGAAGCCGAGTATATTTGGCAGCACCTAATAACGGAGGAGTCAAAGCCTGGATGGACAGTGTATAAACAGGGATTCCTCATGTTTCAAGGTCGACTCATTATTCCAAACATCAGCGAAATACGAGAAAACATCCTGAAGGAGTTTCATCAGTCGCCCTTCGCAGTGCACCCCAGAGGAACTAAGATGTACCGAGACCTGAAGAGAGAGTATTGGCAAAGCGGTATGAAGAAAGATGTCATTGACTACGTCGACAAATGCCTCACATGTCAGCAAATCAAAGTCAAACATCAAATGTCGGGTAGAACCCTACAGCCATTGGAGATACCAGAGTGGAAATGGAGATACCAGAGTGGAAATGGGAGCACATTACGATGGACTTCATCATCGGGTTACCAAGATCGCCTCAGGGACATGACGGGATCTGGGTTATTGTGGATCGTCTAACCAAGACCATGCACTTCTTGCCAGTTGGACACTCCGACACCTTAGAAACCTTAAGCTAGAAGTACATTTGAGAGGTAGTCTGCCTTCACGGGATTCCAACTTCCATCATTTTCGATCAAGACCCTCGCTTTACATCACAATTTTGGCACATTTTACAAACATCTTTGGGAACGGAGCTTTGCTTCAGCACAGCCTTTCACCCTCAGACCGATAGACAATCCAAGCGCACCATTCAGACATTAGAAGACATGCTGAGAGTGTGCGTCATGGACTTCAAAGGAAGTTGGGAGAAGCACCTACCGCTTGTTGAGTTCGCTTACAACAACAGCTATCAAACCAGTATTGGTATGCCACCACACGAAATGCTCTATAGACGACCGTGCAAATCGCCCTTGTGTTGGACAGAGATCGGAGAAAATAGCTTGCTAGGACCAGGCATCGTGCTTGAGACCACAGAGAAGATCAAGTTGGTTTGACAGTGTCTTACCACCACTTAGAGTCGACAGAAGAGCTACGCGGACCAACGACGGAGACCTTTGGAATTCAACGTAGGAGACCACGTTTTTCTCAAAATCCAGCCGCGACGAGGAGTGATTCGATTCGGAATGAAAGGGAAGCTATCACCTAGGTGTATTGGCCCGTTCGAAATCCTAGCCAGAGTGGGAGTAGTCGCCAATCGCTTAGCCTTGCCGCCTCGGCTTGCAGACGTTCACAATGTATTTCACGTCTCGATGTTACGGAAGTATGAACCTGATCCGACACACCCTCAACTAGGAGGAGCTCCAAATCGACAAAGATGTGACTTTCAAAGAAAAACTGGTAAAGATCCTTGATCGCCGTGACAAAGTGCTTAGAGGAAAGACTATTCCGCTAGTACGCGTGTTATAGAGACATTGTGGAATTGAAGAATCAACTTGGAAACGCGAATACGCCATGCGAGTCAACTACCCACGCTTTTTACGAATGAAGGTACGACACGAAATTTCGGGAACAAAATTTATTTTAAGGGGGGTAGATTGTAAAAACCCGCTTTTTAAAAATAATAATAGCAACGGCAGTATAGCTATAGTGTAGTTGCCTATATCGTCACGACCGCCCAACACAAAAATAAATAAATAAATAAATAAATAAATAAAATAAAATAAAATAAAATAAATAAATAACTAAGTAAAATGACAAATTAATAACAATAGTAATGAAAATAATAATAATAATAATAATAATTTTTTTTTATTGTGACTGTAACACAAACTCTAACACAAGTTTTATGTACATAAGTATATATATACATAATTAAGAGAATCACTACAACCAATACAATAAAATAATGAACAAACCCTAATTCTTTACAACACTCAATCTCTATTAAAATAATCAAAAGTAAT
>JAULJZ010151208.1:0-30389 GCA_032270985.1 Heliamphora pulchella | reverse complement strand
CTCATAAAATAGAAAATTAATTTTATTAAAAAATAAAATTAAATACTAAAAACATGATTTTCAGTATACCAACCCTACACTATCAACACTCAATATTTTGTACTCATTTTTGGTGGGTGATAAATATACATGTTATCTACAACTTTTATGTTTTGACCAAAGTTCGGATCTCATTGTAAACTAGGATTTTCAGGTCGGTAGTATTGACTGGTCAAAAAATGACACACTTTAGTAAAATTGTTATATCTTGAGTTCTACTTACTCAAATGAGTTGAAACCAACTTTGGATGAAAGATAACAAAAATATATAAATCTAGACATAAAGAACATGCTTAGATCAATTTTTACATTGAGTTATGGCACTCCAAAGTTCAGGGCAGAAACACCTATGTTATCAAAAATCAAGTCTCTTAGGGTCTAAGTCTTCTACTTATGTTATGTCAAGTTTTTGTTTAATTTCATTGCATACTTGTGTTTTAGACATTAATATCAAGACTCCATAACACTTAGAAGTCATCAAACTCAAAGATAACAACACACAACAACATCTCATATCATCCGTAAACATAACAACCCCAAATCTTGTACTCTGACACCTTTTCGGTTTGTTTTCAATTCTTGATTCTTAAAGTATTTAAAGGGATGAGTTGAGAGATATTTTGAGGGATATTAGGCATAAGGTTTAGCTATTTTACTTACTTGTTTGAGAGATCAAAGTAGGGCGGATGATGGATTAGGACTTAGCTTTAGAAAATTTTTCTTGATTCCTTTCTTTTTCTTCCCTTTTCTCACATGAACACTCAAGAGTAAGAGGTTCTAGTTTCTCTCCCTCTCTTGGCCAAAATTATCAAGTGGAGAAGAGGGTGTTTCCCTTGCTTTATAGAGACAAGGGCTAGGGGACACAAGGGAGACAAAAAGTACCCTTAAAAGACTTTTTCTTCTTTTTAATTAAATGAGATTTGAGTTGATTTGAATAGGTTCAACTTTTGAGAGCTAAAAATTAGATAAGGGGAAGACAAATACAGTTAGGGGTCAGTTTGGAGAACAAAAATCTGATCCCCCATCAATCAAGGGGCTTTTCTTGATCTTTGTGCCCTTATTGTGCAAGAAAATGCATTAAAAGTTAATTTGATGTATCTTTTTGGTGTCTTTTCCTACTGAGACCTATTATTTTAATATTTTTATGATAAATCTAGTTTTTTCATGTGTTATTATAGTTTTCATAGTAATTGATTAAATAGATATAGTATTTTAAGTCAAATTAAGCTACTTTAACAATATATAATTTTTTGACTTATTTTGTAGTGAATGAATTTTTATAATGATTTGTTTACTTTTGTTAACCTATAACATTATTACTTGTTCAACAAGTATTGGATCGTCATAAGGCTTAATTTAATACATTTCTCATCATTTTATGCTAAAAAGTAAGCAAAAAGTTACTTTTTGGCACTCTTCCCAAGGTGGTGGGCCACTAAGGGGTAATTTTGTTATTTTTGATATTATTTTATCTTTTGCTACTTAATTGTACTTAAATCCTTAACTTAGGGTATCTATGTGTCAAAATTTAGATTTTTAAGACTTTTTACTGTAGTAGGGCAAAATGGTCATTTTACCTTATTTATGAGGATTTATGATTTTTAACTTATTATTTCGTGATATTTACTTCATTTAGAATATTGGAAGACTCTTCAGGTGCTAAGGTTGCTGCATGAGTTTTGGACCTTTTTGGGGTTTTTGGGCCGAACTTAGGATTTTTGAGTTGAGTTGGGGTTTTGAACATTCTCCTTACTCTATGGCCTCGTGGACTATCCGTCACTAATACTAGGGTCCGAGTAGGGTCGTTACAATCTACCCCCTAAAAATAAACTTTATTCCCAAAATTTTGTATCGTACCTCAATCTGCGAATTACTGGGGATGACTTGCCCTCATGGCTTCCTCTCGTTCCCAGGTTGATTCTTTAATTCCGTTGTGATTCCAAAGAACTCAAACGAGCGGGATGGTCTTTCCTCTAAGAACCTTGTCACGTTGATCGATTATCCTTACGGGTTGTTCTTCGAATTTAATGTCCTCATTGACATGGAGTTCATTCCAATCTAAAATGTGGGCAGGATCAGGTTCGTACTTCCTTAACATCGACACATGAAAAATGTTATGAACACTGGCGAGCTGCGGTAGTAGAGCTAAACGATATGCTACTTCTTCAACTTTAGCCAAAATCTTGAACGGTCCGTTGTACCTTAGAGCTAGCTTTCCTTTTTAGCCGAAACGTTTAACTCCTCGTCGTGGTTGGATCTTCAGGAATATGTGATCTCCTACTTCAAATTGTAGCCGTCTCCATCGCTGATCGGCGTAACTCTTTTGTCAGCTCTGAGCGATGGCTAATCGTTGCTGAATAAGTCAAATTTTCTAGGTAGTTTCTTGTATAAGATTGGTTCCAAAAAGTGCGCTCTCTCCTGCTTCAGTCCAACAAATTAGCAAACGACATGGTCTTCCGCAGAGAGTTTGCCGCATGCCAATACTGGACTGGTAGCTGTTGTTATAAGTGAACTCGACCAACAGTAGGTGCTTTTCCAATGTCCCTTGAAATCCATAATGCAAGCGCAAAGCATGTCTTCTAGCATTTGAATTATGCGTTCAGATTGTCCGTCAGTTTGTGGGTGAAAAGCTCCATTCCTAAAGCAGCTCGCAGGCTTTGCTAGAATTGCGAGGTGAAACGCAGGTCTCGATCTGATACGATGGATAACAAAATTTTGTAAAGATGAATGATTTCTCGAATGTATTTTTAACTCAGGTTTTTCAATTTCTCGGATGTCCGAACAGGTAGAAAATGTGCTGACTTTGTGAGATGATCCACGATTACCCGATAGAGTTGTGTTCTGCTGGTGACCTTGGTAATCTAGAGACAAAGTCCATAATGATGTGGTCCCATTTCCACTGAGGTATCTTTAGGGGTTGTAGGGTTCCTCCTGGACTTTGGTGCGCGGCCTTCACTTGCTGACATGTAAGGCATTTGGCTACAAAGCTTGCCACATCCTTTTTCATGCCATTCCACCAATAGTTCCTCTTCAAATCTTGATACATCTTTGTTCTCTCGGGGTGGACATCAAAGAGTGATTGTGAATGCTCCTTCAGGATGTCTCTCCTTAGATCCTCGACATTCGGTACGAAAGCTTTCCTAGGTACGTTAGCTACCCGTGTTTGTTGACTACCCAACCTGGTTTTGATTCCTCCGTGATAAGATGCCTTCGAATAAATTCAGACTCCTGGTCATACTTTTGGGCATTCACGATTTGTTGACGATGATTTTTCGTTGCCACGGTTAGACAAAAATAGTTACCATTTCCTGATTCTGGCAATTAGAGTCGATACTCGTTGAGCATTCCCTTCATGTTCCATTCCCTTACCGCTATACCAGCCAACGTGCACTTTGTCCTCCGACTAAGGGCGTCAGCCACCACATTCGCTTTACCCGGGTGATAGTTTAAAGTGAACTGATAGTTCTGCTTGTGAGGTTTCAACTGTCTTGACTCATAGGCTACTACCTTTCCGTTTTGCATTAGCATGCATCCTAAGCCTTCGTTAGACGCGTCGTAGTACATTATATATCCAACCTCTCGTTCAGGTATGATAAGGATACCAGCGCTAGTCAATCTTTTCTTTAGCTCCTGAAAAGCTGTCTCACACTTATCGTTCCATTCAAATTTCATTCCCTTTTGTGTCAATCTTATTATTGGTCACGCCAATTTAGAGAAATCTTAGATAAACCTTCGATAATATCCATCCAGTTCCAAGAAACTACGAATTTCGAAGACATTCTTGGGTGGCTTCCAATCCAAAATAGCTTCCAGTTTAGCTGGATCCATAGCTATCCATTCTTTAGAAACCACGTGTCCTAGAAATTTCACTTCATGTAACGAAAATTTGCACTTGCTTGCTTTTGCATAGAGTTGTGAATCCCTTAGTTTCTGCAAAACAATCCTTAAATGCTCATGTTCTTCCTCAGTTCTTGAATACACCAAGATGTCGTCTATAAGAACCACTACAAACTGGTCAAGGGAGGGCTGAAAAAGTCTGTTCATCAAACTCATGAAAACTCTTGGGGCATTTGTCAATCCAAAAGGCATCACCACGAACTCATAGTGTCCATATTGCGTTCAAAACGCTGTCTTTAGAATATCTTCCTCTTTAACTCGAAGTTGGTGATAGCCTAAGCGTAGATCGATATTTGAGAAATAGGCTAACCCTCGAAGCTGGTTGAAGAGATCGTCTATGCGGCATAAAGGGTATCGATTCTTAATCGTTACTTTGTTCAACTAATGGTAGTCGATGCAAAGATGTAAGGTTCCATCATTCTTCTTGGCAAATAACGTTGGTGCTCCATACGGCGATGTACTTGGACGGATAAAACCCTTACTGAGCAATTCTTGAAGTTGGTCCTTTAATTCTCTTAGCTTGGCAGGGGCCATCCGGTGTGCTACGATCGAAATTAGTGCAGTTCCAGGTTGGAGCTCTATCGAAAACTCGACCTCACGGTGTGGGGATAATCTAGGTAGTTCTTCTGGGAATACATCTTCATATTCACACATGACTTGTGGTAACTCGGGGATTGATGAGACATTTATACTAGTAAGCAGGTAGGTTAATGTTCCTACGAAGTTAGTCGATTCGCACTCCTTCGTACTACTCGGGGTTAAGAGTTTGCGTCGTTCTCCTTGAATTCGTATGGTAGTGCCATCCTATGTTTGTGCCCATATTTTCTTCTGTCTGCAATCTATGATTGTGCGATGTCCAGAGAGCCAATCCATTCCAAGGATCACGTCGTACCCGTTAAAGTCTATTACTCGTAAGCCGCATGCCATAAGGGTATTGGTTACTCGTAACGTACATGCTCTACAAACGGAATCTACTCGTGCTAAACTTCCTAAGGGTGTGATAACGCTTAGGGTTTGGTCCAAGGCCTCAGGTTCCAAGAACAAAGATTTCATACAGTCTAAAGATATAAAGAAATGGAATGCTCTAGAATTAAATAGCACTTTCACTATGTTATTAAACAATATGAACATACCTTGTATGACCCGAGTGTCTTCCTCCTCTTCTTGTTGTAGGGTAAAAATGCATCATCCTATAGGCCGGTTCCCATTGTTGTTCATGGCGTTCCTGTTCCTTATCCCATTGCTTGAACCTCCATGGGGTTTTTGATTTTTGTTATGCAGTGGCCTTTCCCTTCCATTCTGCGGGTTAGCTGCTGGACTAGAAATTTGAACAGTTTGTGGGTTTCTTGGTAGTTGATTCTGAGGTTGTCTCCATTGTTGGGGTTGGTTGTTCTGATCCGTCTGTTTCAGTCGTGGACAGCTCGTCCTCTTATGTCCCAGTTGCTGACATTCATAACAGATCACAGATCTCATAGAGGTAACTTTTGATTACCCCTGTCTATTATCCTGGTAATATGGTTTCTTATGGACAAACATTTTGTTGCTCCTTATAGGCCCTCCAGAGCTAATACTTCCCTTCTTTTGGGTCCAAATCTTCCTTGAATTGGTCAGATCGATTTTGGCGAGCAAAGCGGCCCGAACTACTTTAGTGTATGTAGGGAGCTGTAGGCAAATCACCCTTGTTCGAACAGATGGCTTAAGGCCCAATTCAATCTTTCGTGCTTTAGATTTCTCATCCGGTACGAAAAGCCTTCCTAGGTATGTCAGCTACCCGTGTTTGTTGACTACCCAATCTGGTTTCGATTCCTCCGTCATAAGATGCCTTCGAATAAATTCAGACTCCTGGTCATACTTTTGGGCATTCACGATTTGTTGACGATGATTAGTCGTTGCCACGATTAGACAAAAATAGTTTCCATCTCCTGATTCTGGCAGTTAGAGTCGATACTCGTTGAGCATTCCTATCATCTTCCATTCCCTTACCGCTATACCAGCCAATGTGCTCTTTGTTCTCCGACTAAGGGCGTCAGCCACCACATTCGCTTTACCCGGGTGATAGTCTAAAGTGAACTGATAGTTCTGCTTGTGAGGTTTCAACTATCTTGACCCATAGGCGACTACCTTTCCATTTTGCATCAGCATGCATCCTAATCCTTCCTTAGATGTGTCGTAATACATTATATATCCAACCTCTCGTTTAGGTATGATTAGGATATGAGCGCTAGTCAATCTTTTCTTTAACTCCTGAAAAGCCATCTCACACTTATCGTTCCATTCAAATTTCATTCCATTTTGCGTCAATCTTGTCATTGGTTGGGCCAATTTAGAGAAATCTTAGATAAACCTTCAATAATATCCATCTAGTCCCTAGAAACTACGAATTTTAAAGACGTTCTTGGGTGACTTCCAATCCAAAATAGCTTCCACTTTGGCTGGATCCACAGCTATCCATTCTTTAGAAACCACGTGTACTAGAAATTTCACTTCATGTAACGAAAATTTGCACTTGCTTGCCTTCGCATAGAGTTATGAATCCCTTAGTTTTTGTGAAACAATCCTTATATGCTGCTCATGTTCTTCCTCAGTTCTTGAATACACCAAGATGTCGTCTATAAGAACCACTACAAACTGGTCAAGGGAGGGTTGAAAAAGTCTGTTCATCAAACTCATGAAAACTCTTGGGGCATTTGTCAATCCAAAAGGTATCACCACGAACTCATAGTGTTCATATCGCGTTCTAAAGGCTGTCTTTGGAATATCTTCCTCTTTAACTCGGAGTTGGTGATAGCCTAAGCGTATATCGATATTTGAGAAATAGGTTGACCCTTGAAGCTGGTTGAAGAGATCGTCTATGCGGGGTAAAGGGTATCGATTCTTAATCGTTACTTTGTCCAACTAACGGTAGTCGATGTAAAGACGTAAGGTTCCGTCATTCTTCTTGGCAAATAACGCTGGTGCTCCACACGGCGATGTACTTGGACGAATAAAACCCTCACTAAGTAATTCTTGAAGTTGGTCTGTCCTTTAATTCTCTTAGCTTGGCAGGAGCCATTCGGTGTGCGGCGATCGAAATCGATGCAGTTCCAAGTTGGAGCTCTATCGAAAACTCGACATCACGGTGTGGGGGTAATCCAGGTAGTTCTTCTGGGAATACATCTTCATATTCACACACGACTTATGGTAACATGGGGGTTGATGAGACATTTATACTAGCAAGCAGGTAGGTTAATGTTCCTACGAAGTTAGTTGATTCGCACTCCTTCGCACTACTCGGGGTTAAGATTTTGCGTCGTTCTCCTTGAATTCGTACGGTAGTGCCATCCTCTTCTTGTGCCCATATTTTCTTCTGTCAGCATTCTATGATAGTGCGATATCCAGAGAGCCAATCCATTCCAAGAATCACATCATACCCGTTAAAGTCTATTACTCGTAAGCCGCATGTCATAAGGATATTGGTTACTCACAACGTACACGCTCTACAAATGGAATCTACTCGTGCTAGACTTCCTAAGGGTGTGATAACGCTTAGGGTTTGGTCTAAGGCCTCAGGTTCCAAGAACAAAGATTTCATGTAGGCTAAAGATATAAAGAAATGGGTTGCTCTAGAATTAAATAGCACTTTTACTAAGTTATTAAACAATATGAACATATCTTGTATGACCTGAGTGTCTTCCTCCTCCTCTTCTTCTTGTAGGGTAAAAATGCGTCCTCCTATAGGCCGATTCCCATTATTGTTCATGATGTTCCCGTTCCTTATCCCATTGCTTGAACCTCCCTGGGGTTTTTGATTTTTGTTATGCGGTGGCCTTCCCCTTCCATTCTGCGGGTTAGCTGCTGGCCTAGAAATTTGAACAGGCTGTGGGTTTCTTGGCAGTTGATTCTGGGGTTGTCTCCATTGTTGGGGTTGGTTGTTCTGATTTCTCTATTTCAGTCATGAACAGCCCGTCTTCTTATGTCCCGGTTGCTGACATTCATAACAGATCACAGATCTCATAGAGGTACCCTTTGATTACCCCTGTCTATTATCCTGGTAATATGGTTTCTTATGGACAAACACTCTGTTGCTCCTTATAGGCCCTCCAGAGCTAGTACTTCCTTTCTTTTGGTTCCAAATCTTTCTTGAATTGGTCAGATCGGTTTTGGAGAGCAAAGTGGCTAGAACTACTTTAGTGTATGTAGGGAGCTGCAAGCAAATCACCCTTGTTTGAACAGATGGCTTAAGTCCCCATTCAATCTTTCATGCCTTAGATTCCTTATCCGGTACTAGGGTTGTGGCAAAATGACTTAACTCCTTGAAGCGATTCACGTACTACGTTACTGTTATCGAGCCTTGTTTAAGATCCAAGAACTCACAAACTTGTCCTTGACGGAAGGGGGTTGGAAAATACTTTTCTAAGAACAAGCCCTCAAACTGGTCCCAAGCTAGAGCTGCTATGTCCTGTGCGTTGTTGATTAAGGACCACCAATGATTCGCTTCTTCTTCTAATAGGTGTGCCGCTAAGGCTGCACGGTCTGCTTTGTCGTGGACTCCCATAGAATTAAACAACTTCTTAACCGCCCTCAGCCACTCTTCTGCTTTCCTAGGTTCTGCTCCTCCTCTGAACGTCGGGGTTTACTGTCTACCCGTCTCAGATAAGAACCATGCTCGGACATGTACAATGGGACGGTTGATGCTAGCAACTAGTTGTCGCAACACTTGGGCTAATCCCGACACTTCGTTGTCTATGGGTCCGTTAGCTTGTTGGTGATTTGGTCGTCTACCAGCCATCCTAAAAATAAAAGAGAAACTTAATGTAAGAATTTTAAATTGTTAAAATTATAAGTGATAAATTAATAATATAGACTTTCTACAGAGATTCTACGTTATAGAACTCGTGGTCTCCCATAACCCAAAACCTGAAGGTTCACTAAATCTAAGCTCTAATACCAACTGTGACGCCCCGTCCTCCGGGCACGTCGGGATATACATAAATATTAATGTAGGGATATACTAACCATATATTTATATTTACATATGTTAGTTATTACATCATAAAGAAGTTCTAAACCGTTTAAAAGTACATAACTATTATAGTTTCACCAAGAAATTTCAAAAATTACATTAAGCACGGGAAAAACTGAATATAAGAACAACAACAGAGGTCTCCACTCCTTAGAATGCTTCAGCGGGATCCATGTGCTTTTGGAACTCACCCTGTTCTTTCAACTCTTTTTCTCCCTCTTAGATGACTTACTCTAAGAACTCCTCCTCACCTGTGGCATGAATGCCATGAGCCAAGGCTCAGAAGCAAAATACTCTAACCTTCTAACTAATCTCATGACACAAAATTCACCACAACACATACCGTATAACATCCAGTACAGTTTATAATCAAGGAGACATATAAATTTATGACAGGATAGCAGATAAGTCAATAAACATGCATATATGAGATGCCGTGTATGTAATGCAGATGCCTAACCCAACATGCACCCAGATTATAATAGGAATTCTACACTGAGAATCACCAGAGTAGACTTTTACGGGTATTTGATCACCAAAGCTATCATCGCGCCTCGTTGCAAATAGTAAATGCTTCGCCGGTCTTCTGGCCACAACTGGTTTACTTAATGGCAATAGCGTGGGGTCCGCGCCATACTCTAGGCCAACAAATTCAATAATCATGAAATCTTCCAGGCTAACAAATTCAATAATCAATTAATTACTCATATCTAACATGTCATATTAGACATATATCAATCGGTTTGTCTCACCTTAAAACTTGTGATGCCTTCGCCGATGTCATCCCAAAAGTCTAAGCTATCGAAATCAGAATGCTAGCACGAACCCATGGTACCCAACAATATCCATAAATCATTTAAAAAATCGGGGACACGCCCAGGGTGTATAAACCAATTTTGTAACAACGGATACACGCCCAGGGTGCACAAGGGAAATTCATCCCAAAATATTTTCGAAAATGGCAACCAGGGACGCCCTAGACTTAGAATCAAGAAAGACAACCTCAACGTAACCCATCCCGATTGTAAATCAACCAATCAAATTCTAAGTGGCACCATTACATTCCTGTACGTTAGCGTTTCCGATCACAACGGCCTATAATGGTAGTTCAGCTCAAGACGTGACACGGCTCAAGATGTACATGGCCCAACCCAACAACGATTTATACAGATGGACTCCAATATGCCAGGATGCAAGTGACAATGTCAATGATGTATGGTATGGATCTCAAATATAATCATCTATAGCATGACATCAACTAGCATTGCAAGTTCATAGTATAATGCGCAAAGCATAAGGTACAAGTATGTGAAGCACAAGCTACAATTCTCAAGATATGATTCGAATATGATAGCATGAGTTCAAAATCATCATACATTCACTTAAAATTACTAATCAACTAATTTAAATCAATCATCATACAAAAACTCAGGCATCATAGCAAAAGGTACTCAATTTACAGTTAGCAACTTTTAAGGCCAAAATCGAATATTAAATTAAAAGAGCCAACAAGGTTTTGGGGTATCTAGACTTAGAATCAAGTTATAATTTTTAAACACCATTTATATAAAATTATTTTCTACAACTCTCATATTTAACACTAAGGTCAAAACCTAAGGCAAAATGGTGAACAAAATATCCTAAGCAAAAATGGTTCAACATCTTTCTCAAGATTTTACCAAACAATATGCATCTGTTGGTCTCAATTTTGGAGTACCAAATCAAGTCCAAATGAGCACATTTTTGTGTATGTTCTATTTCAATATGTCCCCTACAATTTTTATGTTTAGAGTTAAGGGTAATTGTTTGGAACAAGTTAGTGTTTTTGACCATTTTAGAAAATAGGTTCTGTTAGCCGCCAAAACTTAGCAGAGCCGATTTTGGACAGAGGGTTTGAAACAGTTTTGGTGTATCATCCTGATGATTTAAGGTCTGATTTTTTGAAAGAACGTAGTTTAATATGTTAGCTACAATGTTCATGTAGACCACCTTTGGAATAGGTCACTAAAAATAGGGGTTTTGGGCTACATACAAATATGTGACAGAGGTATCCTTTGAGGGCTGAAAATCAATGGAGACTTTCAAAAGGGTTTTGACATACCAAACTCAATATTTTGTGCTCCTTTTTGGTGGGTCAATAGATATACATGTTATCTACAACTTGTGTGGTTTGACCAATGTTCGTATCTCATTGTAAACTAGGGTTTTTAGGCCAATAGTGTTGACTGGTTGAAAAACTACACACTTTGGTAAAATTTTAATATTTCAAGTTTTACTTACTCAAATGAGTTTGAACCAACTTTGGATGAAATCTAGCACAAATATCTAAATCTGGACATAAAGAACATGCCTAGATAAATTTTCTACATTGAGTTATGGCGTTCCAATGTTCAGGGTAGAAACATCTATGTTCTCAAAAATCAAGTCTCTTAAGGTCCAAGTCTTCTACTTATGTTATGTCAAGTTTTTGTTCCATTTCATTTCATAGTTGTGTTTTAGACATTAATATCAATGCTCTAGCACACTTAGAAGTCATCAAAGTCAAAGATAACAACACACAACAATATTTCATATCATCCATAAACATAATAGCCTTAAATCTTCAACTACGACGCCTTTTCGGTTTGTTTTCGATTCTCGATTCTTAAAGTGTTTAAAGAGATGAGTTGAGAGATATTTTGAGGGATATTAGACATAAGATTTTGAGATTTTACTTACTTATTTGAGAGATCAAAGGAGGGTGGATGATGGATTAGGACTTAGCTTTAGAAAATTTCCTTTGATTCCTTCATTTTTCTTCCTTTTTCTCACTTGAACACTTAAGAGCAAGAGGTTTTGGTTTCTCTTCCTCTCTTGGCCAAAATTATCAAGTGGAGAAGAAGGTGTTTGGATTGTTTTATATAGGCAAGGGCTAGGGGACACAAGGGGGACAAAAAGTACCCTTAAGAGACTTTTTTTTCTTTTTAATTAAATGATATTTGAGTTGATTTGAATGGGTTCAACTTTTGATAGCTAAAAATCAGATTTGGAAAAGATAAATACAGCTCGGAGTCAGTTTGGGGGACAAAAATCTGATTCCTCATCAATTAGGAGGGTTTTCTTGGTTTTCGTACCCTTATTGTGCAAAAAAATGCATTAAAAGTTAATTTGATGTATTGTTTTGGTGTTTTTTCCTACTGAGACCTATTATTTTAGTATGTTTATGATAAATCTAGTATTCCCATGTGTTATCATAGTTTTCATAGCAATTGATTAAGTAGATGTAATTTTTTAAGTCAAATTAAGTTATTTTGATAATATATGACTTTTTGACTTATTTTATTGTGTATGAACTTCAATAATAATTTATTTTATTTTTTAACCTATAACACTATATTATTATGTATATTAATTGGTCAAAAAGTATTGAATCATCATAAGGTCTAATTTAATACATTTCTCATCATTTTAAGCTAAAAAGAAAGCAAAAAGCTACTTTTTAGTACTCTACCGAAGGTGGTCGGCCACTAAGGGGTAATTTTTTCATTTTTTATGTTATTTTGTCATTTTTTACTTAATTGTACTTAAATTCTTGGTTTAGGATATCTATGTGTCAAAATTTGAGTTTTAAAGATTTTTTGCTGTACTAGGGGCAAAATGGTTTTTTTGCCCTATTTATGAGGATTTTTAATTTTGAACTCATTATTTCATGATATTTACTTCATTTAGAATGTTGGGAGACTCTTCGGGTGCTAAGATTTTGTTGCCTGACTTTTGTACCATTTTAGGGTTTTTAGGCCAAACTTAGGGTTTTCGAGTTGAGTTAGAATTTCAAGCTTTCTTCGTACTCTATGGCCTTGTGGACTATCCGTCACTAATACTAGGGTCCGAGTAGGATCGTTACACAAGAAAATTTGAATACAAAAAATCAAAAATTAATTCTGCTTGTTGGTATATTTTAAGTCCTCATTCAAGGAAAGAATGTTGTACCCTGATAGCGCTTGCTCAAGTCACATGACAGGCGATTAATCTATGTCTGTATCCTTCAAACCAAAGAATGGTGAATTTGTAACATTCAGTGACAATAGTAAAGGAAAAATCATAGGAATTGGTTGTATCGGTAAAATTGCTTTATCTTCTATTAAAAATATTTTGCTTGTTGATGGTTTAAAACATAATCTTTTTAGCATAAGCCAACTTTGTGACAAAAGTCACAAGGTTATCTTTAATCATGCTAAGTGTGTTATTGAAGATTCAACTAATAACAAAGTTATTTTTGAAGGTCATATATATGAAAATGTTTATACATTTACTATAAATGATCATTTCAAAAATGACACTAAGTGCTAGTCGCCTTGAGTGATAATAGTTGGTTGTGACATAGAAGGGTTGGGTATGCACACATGAACTTAATTTTCAAACTTTTAAAAAAGGGATTGGTGATTGGTTTACCCCAAATCAAATTTTAAAAAGATAAAGTGTGTGATGCATGTCAACAAGGCAAACAAATTAGAAGTTCTTTTCATTCCAAAAAATGAGCTTTCAACTTTTATGCCCTTACAACTATTGCACATGGACTTATTTGGTCCTATAAGAATTTTATGCCTTGGAGGCAAGAGATATGCCTTTGTTATTGTCGATGATTTCTCTAGATACACTTGGGTGCTATTCTTAGCTCATAAGGATGAAGCCTTTATCTCTTTTACAAAATTGTCTCGGAGAGTTCAAAATGAAAAAAGTTTTCAAATCACAAGTATCCGAAGTGATCATGGTAGAGAATTTGAAAACAAAGATTTTGAAATGTTTTGTGTTAAAAATGGGATTAACCATAACTTCTCTACTCCTAAAATCCCTCAACAAAATGGAGTTGTTGAAAAGAAGAATAGGACATTAGAAGAAATAGCTAGAACCATACTCTGTGAAAACAACCTACCACGATACTTTTGAGCCAAATCTGTCAAAACTACTTGTTTTATCATAAACAGAGCTATGGTACGAGCTTCTCTCAAGAAAATTCCATATGAGCTATGGAATGGAAGAAAACCTAACATCAGCTATTTTTACACCTTTGGGTGCAAATATTTTGTTTTGAACAATAACAAAGAACTTTTGGGCAAGTTCAACGCAAAATTTGATGAAGGTATTTTCTTAGAATATTCTTTATCTAGTAAAGCTTATAGAGTTTTCAACATACATATTTTTGATGAAGCTAATCTTGGTTCTTCAAAGGATTTTTGTGAAGATAACTTAGTTAACATAGAAAAAGGTGTTGAAAATATCTTTATCAAAGAAAAGAAAAAACTGAATCAAGAAGAAGCTTTAAGTCCTCAATAAATTAAAGTCCAACAGGCAGTTGGATTTTCAAATCTTGAAAATTCAAATTTGCCTAAGAAACGGAGGTATGCTCATGGTCACGTAAAAGATCTTATCATTGGTGATCCATCTCAAGGTATCAAAACTCGATCATCTCTACATAATGTTTGTAAAAATTTAGCATTTCTATCCCAGACTGAACCAAAATATTTCGAGGAATCTGAAAATGATGAGTTTTGGACCTTAGCTATGCAAGAAGAGCTTAATCAATTTAAAAAAAATAAGGTTTGAACTTTAGTCCCAAGACCTAAGAAACACTCTATCATCGGTACAAAATGGGTTTTTAGAAACTAAATGGATGAGAATGGAGTAGTTCTTAGGAACAAAACTCGATTGGTAGCCTAAGGTTACAATCAAGAAGAAGTCATCGATTTTGATGAGACTTTTGTTCTTGTGGCTAGGCTTGAAGCCATTAGGATGTTACTTACTTTTGCATGTTTTAAAAATTTCAAATTCTATCAACTGGATGTCAAGAGTGTCTTTTTAAATGGTTTTATCTCGGAAAAAGTTTCTGTGAAACAACCTCCTGGCTTTGAAAATTTAGATTTTCCAAACTATATTTGTGAGACCCGGACCTGTTTCTTTTTGAGATATTTATATATGTTGATGTGTTCTTTTCCGTATATGTATCTCTTAGTGTATGATTTATGTTTTCAGTTGTAGAACAGCATGTTTTGTATAGGTGTTATACATGTTATGCATGCGGGGGTTTGGCTGGGTTGCCTTTTTCAGTTTCTCTCCTAGCGACGACCGCTCGAGCGGTGGTGAGCGCGCTCGAGCAGTGTGAGACCCTGACCCGTTTTGTTTTTCGGTATTTTTTGACGTGCGTTTGGTGTTTTCATCGCTGCATGTTTTTACGAGTTTAGATGCATGATCGGGGTTAGATATGCATGTGGGGCAGGTTCCCGGGAATGCAGGGTGTTCCGGTGTGAATTTAAAAAAAATTTAAAAAAAGATATTTTAGAGGCCTATAAATATCTGGAGTTAGATATTTTTAAAAAGCTATTTCTCAAAACTTCTCCAACAAGCTTCCTGTTTTCTCTCTGCCTTCTCGGGGGCCCGGGCTCGATTTTTGACGATCCAACAGTGGATCCTTGCTATTGGCATGGTGGGCTACGCGTTCATTTGGACAGAATTTTATTCTGGTAAAGTTTAATTTTGCACGTGGATCGAGACATTGAGTTTTTAACGCACCGAGGTAGGATCCTAGACTCTCTTGTCTTATAAGGGTGCTACGTGTAATCGTGGGTATTTTTACCGGCTAAAAATGCATAAAAAATTGAGTTATGTTTTAAAAAATCGAGTTTTGGCTTAAAAAGGGGGTTTTGTGTTGTTTCGGTTGGATGGAACCGGGTTTTGAGGTTTTTCGTTCGGTGGTCTTTGGTGGTTTGAGCTTGTGTGTGTCCGTGGGTGTTAAATATACGCGAATCGGTAGGTTTGTGAGTGTTTTGAAGCATCATAGTGGGTGTTGGAGAGTTTTGGGGCTTAGAACACCAAGAATAGGAAAATCTGGATTTTTCTCGGGTGGTAGCTCACTCGAGCGCCCGACGTCCGCTCGAGCGGACTAGCTAAGCAGGGTCATTTTGTTTTGATGATATCTCCCTCATTCAGACTCGAAATTGGGCCGTTCTTGTACTCAAATTGAAGCCCCGAAAGTCCTTGTTCCAATGGAACCTCTCTCACCTTAAAATGCTTTTTGTAGAAAAAATTATGACCAAAAGAGTGAAGGTATGTCAAGATTTTCAAACCATTTTTCACCCATTTTTGGCCGAATGTTTAGGAAAAGGTTGTTGTTCATCCTTGTTGGCCCTTTTGATCAAATTCCATGTTCCTTGGGGTGTTGTGGTGCCTTCGTGGGCATTGTGGGCTTGTGTTGGGCGCGTGTGGGGATCGTGGGCTTGTGTTGGGCGGCGTTGGTGGTTTAGTGGTCGAGTTTTGGGTTCCGATTGGTGATATTCAATTGATTAATTTATGGGAATTAGTTGATTCAAATACCTTTGGATTCCTTTTGGGGTTCGGTTGGTCGTGTTGTGGTTTTGGGGGTCGTGACGTGGCGTCGGGTGTTTGTTAGGTGCCGTCCTCGGGTGTGACGTGCATGGTTAGATGCGGGTTTTGGTGCGCGGTTGTTTTTGAGGTGGTTAGTGCATGGTTGCATGTAGGGGTTTAGCTTTGTTTCTTCATTCGGTGTTTCATCTAGCGATAACTGCTCGAGCGGTGGTTGAGCGCTCAAGCGGTGGAGTGGCAGAGATGTATGTCGGTAGGGGACCGCTCGAGCGGTGGTTGTGCGCTCGAGCGGGGTTATGGCAGTGTGCTATGTCGGTCGGGGATCGCTTGAGCGATGTTGGCCTTCGGGTTAGGTTTTGGTTCTGTGGGTTGTTGGATGTCCCTGTGAGTGGATGTTGGTTTGTTTTAACAGGTGGCATCGTGATGTGGTTATATAAGGTTATGTGCATTTATAACTGTTTATTTATTTACGAAATATGTAAGTGGATTACATGGATATGATAACGTTATGTGTAACATGGTTTATGCTTTAAAACCTAGAGTTTCATAGGCATGTGACGTGGTTTGTGGAATGTCGTGTTGATACGTGATTTTTTGCATTAAATCCTGGTTTAGGTTTGCACATGTGTATGGAATATGATCGATATGCTTGTGGTTTGCACGGGTTGCGTGCGTTGCGTTAGATAGTGGCTGCGGTAGTCCTTCGATGAAAGTCCGAGAAGATGCATTTGGGGCTACGGTAGTCCTTCGGTACTAGTCTGTATAGGTGTATTTGGGGGCTGCAGTTCTACGGTGAAAGTCCGTGAAGTTGTGTGTGTTGCATTAGATGGGGGCAGTGGTCCTTCGGTGAAAGTCCAAGAAAATTCATGGATTGCATGTATTGCATTTTGGGACAGATAGACCAATTTTCTTAAAAATTGTATTATCGGCCTACGAGAGTCGAAATACTGTATTATCGGCCTACGGGAGTCGTAATACTAGAATCGTTTTTAAGGCTCTGATGAGTTGAAAAATGATTTTTATCCTCGCTTTTCCATTGCATGTGAAAATAGTTTTCTGCCTCTAGTGAGTCGTGATTTAAAACCATTTTCAAACTGTTTTAGTGGCTTGAAAGAGAGTCAAAAACTGCACTTCGATTTCCTAGCATGTTTTGTTTATACTGCATGCCTGTCTAGTTTCTACTGAGCTTTGACTCACGATGTGGGATTTTGATTTTCTTCCGGTACCGATCACACAGGTTGATCAGGAGGTGCTGGAGAGGTGGAAGAGCTGTAGTCTTCCTTTTTATTTTTCTATATCATGTATGCTTAATACATGTTGATAGGCATTGGAGCCTTGTAATGTATGCTGTTTGGCGTTTATATACAATGCATATATGTTTATATTGAGAGTGTATTCTTGGGTTGGGTTTTATATTATTTGTTTATGGGTGTTTCATGTGACCCAGAGTTTGGGGCGTGACAAGTGGGCTGGTGGCAGAGTGTTGGTCCGAGAGGTGACCACTTGAGCCGTGCTTGGGCGCTCGAGCGGTGGTGTGGCAGGGCCTATGTCGGCAAGGGGTCCGCTCGAACGGTGCTTGGGCGCTTGAGCGGTGGGTCTTGAGCGCGAAAATCTATAAAGGCTATAAATATCTTTTTGGAGACTCAAAATATCTTTTTCAAGCAAATCTCTTTCTCTCCACCTTTTTTCTACCTTCTCTCTAGCATTCGGCGGGCCCAGGGCGTTGTTTTTGGTGGTTCGATAGCAGATCCTTACTGTTGGCGACGTGGGATTCGTATCCATCCGAACAAATTCTCGTTCCGACGAGATTAGATTTTGAGCCTTCGAGCTTTTAGCTCTTTGAGGTAGGATTCTAGACCTACTACTGTTAAAAGGGTGTTGTATGTAATTATACTTGCTTTCACCGGGTAAAAATGCATTAAATGTGATTTTTCATGTTTTAAACCTTGGTTTTGGATAAAAAGTGGGTTTTACGCCTTTTCTTGATTTATACATGTTTCGGATATGTGTATATCTGTGGTTTTCAAAAGGAGATTTGAAAACGAGGTGCTGATGGATTTTGTGAAAAATGTGATGTTGGAGGTTTGGAGCTAACCCTTGGGGTTGAGTATCAGCTTTTAACGTTTTGTGGAAATGGTTTAGATCTCCATGTGATGGATTGGATCTCTTTAATACATGTGTTGTATAAACTGTTTTATGGGTTTTCATAGTTGAACTACAGTTGGGTTTTGAAATGTTTATCTATAGATGTACCGTGGCAGTGGGTATGATTGAGTTGGGTTTTTATTGCTCCTCGGTGCAAGTTTGAAAACGTGCGCAGCATGGATGCTCTGTACCTTCGGGTTAGTCCCTTTAAATTGAGTGTGTGTGGGTGCTTTGTACCGTTGGGCTCAGGTCCCATAAATGAAGCAGTAGGTGTTCTGTACCTTCGGGCTAGTTCCCGTAAATGGAGTAGTTCGGTTGCCTCCCTTAATGGCGTAGTTGTTGTGACTCCGTATAGAACTTGTCATTACTAAGCCTGTGGGTCTAGAGTAATGGACGAGAGTCTATAGTTGTTACCTTTGTCAGTGTGGCAGAGTCGGTACATAGGATTACATTTTATCTCTTCTCCTCGGCTGTGTGACCCGAGTGGAGAACATTGTGTTTTATAGCTTTCCCTTAATTGTGGCATGATATCTGTTATAATTATATGCATAGTTTCAAGGATGAAAATGGTGGTTTTCAGATGGAAAATTGATGGTTTTTTAGAGGAAAACCTTTTAGCTCCTGTGCTTGGGCTCATGTGTGTATGATTGCATAGCCTTCGTTACAATTTTACTGTCTTTTTCTATTGGGCTACGGCTCACGGTGTGGGATTTTTGCTGTAAAAACATTTTCAGGTGACCATGTGGAGTTGACCTAGAGGCTTGTGGTGATGGAGAGCTTGCTATAGTTTTTCTATTTTGGTCATGTACTTATACATGTGATGCCTGTTTCGGAAGGCTGATTTTGTACGCCTTGAGGCAATATATTTATTCATGTATGAGAATGCATGTTTACGGTTTATGAGTATTTTTATTCAAATCATGTATATTTTTGAGTTGATGGTTTTCCAACTACGAATCTTATTTTATCAAATGGTGTTTGGGTGGGATTTCGCGTGACCTTGGTGTTTGGGGTGTGACAATATTTACAAACATACCAAGGCTCTTTATAGTTTAAAGCAAGCACCTAGAGTATGGTATGAAAGACTAAGGAAATTCTTGATTGAAAATGAGTTTTCAAGAGGAAAAATTGATACAATTCTTTTCATCAAATCTTAAGAAAATGATAGACTAGTAGTCCAAATTTATGTAGACAACATTATTTTTGGTTCAACTAACGAATCTCTTTGCAAGGACTTTGCTAAGTGTATGCAGGGAGAATTCGAGATGAGCACGATGGGTGAGCTCAACTACTTCCTTCGACTTCAAATTAAATAAACTCAAGAAAGAATCTACATCAATCAAGTTAAGTACACATAGGACATATTGAAGAGGTTTGACATGCTGAAAGCAAAACCTATGGAAACTCCGATGTGTCCTACAACAAAACTTGACAAGGACGAATATAGTATAGCAGTAGATGAAAAATGATATAGAGGTATGATTGAATCTCTATTATATTTAACTGCAAGCCATCCTGATATAATGTTCAGTGTATGTATGTGTGCAAGATTTCAATCAAATCCTAAAGAATCATATATGATCGCTGTTAAGTGCATCTTTAGATAGCTTTTAGGTACACAAAATCTAGGATTATTTTATCATAGAGGAATAGTCTTTGAGTTATTTGACTATTCAGATGTTGATTTTACCAGATGTAAAGTAGTTAGGAAAAGTACAAGTGAAACTTGTCAATTTCTAGGACAGTCACTAATATCTTGGTCAGGGTCTCACATGGAAGCTATTGTGCACAAGTTCTTTGGATGAAACAACAATTAGAGGACTATGATTTTTGTTTAGATCATATCCCTATAAAATGTGATAATACAAGTGTAATTAATATATCTAAGAACCCAATACAATACTCAAGAACCAAGCATATTGAGATTAGACATCATTTTATACGAGATCATGTGCAAAAAGGTAATATCGAACTCGAATTCATAGGCATAAATTGATAGTATTTGTGGGATCCCAAGAGGGGGGTGAATTGGATATTTAAAAAATCTTAGTTTAAATATTCAAATATAGATATACAACTTTTTAATTCTCAAGTATATATTCGAATATATCCACTTGTTTGAAGATTAAAGTACAAGAATATTTTAACTAATCTTATAATCAAAAACTTTTTCTTAAAAGGATTTAAGTGCAAGTGTAGAGTTTAATAAATCTTCGTGTTAACTAGCATCAACACCTTTATATTTTTTTAATAATTAATAATACAAGTATAACTTTTCTTTACAAGTTAAATATTTAAATACACAAGTATACTTAAAAACCTTTTGTTAAAAGATTTGAAACATAAGTATAAAATTTAGTTTACAACTTCTAGTTTCAACACTTTTCTTTATTTAAGAAATTAAAAATACAAGAACGAATAATAGAGAAGGATTCAAATACAAAAATGTGTATGTGGTGCAACAATAAACAACAATATGATAAAGAAAGTAAAGCAAGTAAAAAGATGACACCACGATTTTTACAATGTTCGGCGCAGCGCCTACGTCCTTACCTCAAACCAACCGCTATGAGAATTTCTCACTATCACTCTTTCAGGAGGTGGAGTAGCCTATCTCTTTAGTCTATGTAGGGTAGCCTCTCTTAAGAATGTACCATTCTCAAGCAATCCAATTCTTGTAGGCGGATTAGCCTCTTTTGAGAAACGCTTTTCTCAAACACAAATGAGAAACAAGAAGAATGTGTACAAGAGATTCGCTCCGAGGATGAGCAGATGAAGTACAAACAACGAAACACTAACTCACTTCTCAAAAGAATATGTAAATGAAACTCAAAGAGAATTTTAAAAGATCTTTTCTCTTCAAAAATATGAATGAAAAACTCAATGATTTTAGGCTCGAATGAAGAGTATATGAGAGAATGTTTGAGAGGTTTTTAATGATTAAAACAAGAGCACAATGGCTCTATTTATAGGCCTCAAAATCAGACTAATTGTTGGGCTAAATAAGGTAGTGTCAAAGTAGCCGTTTGCAGCAAAAATTCAAAAATATGCCTATTCAGTCGATTGGGAAAGGATGTTCGGTCGACTGGAATTAACTTCACTCGACTGGACTTCAAAGGTCAGTCGACTGAACTGTTTTAGATATAAAATGCATTTTTGGCAGTCCACTCAGTCGACTGGATAGTTAAAAATTCAAATTTTTATTTTTTCAAAAATGTTTTGATATTTTTAGGCTTTGAAAAAATATTTTAAAGATTTCTAGGAATCCTATGAGCTTCAAAAGAAATATTCAATGAGTTTAGTGAATGTACATAGATCCTAAAAATAAAATTTACAACTTGTTCTTCAATCCTTCACTTTTTCATTTCTTGTATTGTTCCAAATGCTTGTCGCCAAAGAATTTTGAAATATACGTTATGGATTCCATTTTGTATGTTTGATTGTGCTAATCTTTTTTTCCTGTAAATATACTCAATTTGCACAATTAGATATATTGGTTTGTTGTCATCGAAACGGTTATTGAAGCCTTGTTAGGCCAATAATCTCCTCTTTTTTGATGATGACAAATACATAGCAAAGTAAAGTAAAAAAGTTTAAATAAAACTCCCCCTATCAATAAGCATGTAAGAATAAATTTGAATGACTCCCCCTTTCTATGTGCATTTGGATTTTATTTCAAATAAATCTTTGAAAGAGCATTTTTCAAAAATCATTGAGCATACATCCATTTTTATCTTTTGTATGGGACATCAAAATGAGTATGCATATATCTTCAATATCCAATCATCCATAATGATTCAAGCATAATTGCATAAGATCAAAGCATAAACATAGCATAATTATCCAACCAAAACATAAGAGAAGCATAAGTACATGAGAAAAACAAAGTACAATACATTTGCTCTCTCTTGCTCTCATTCTCTCTTTCTCTCATCTCTTTCTCTCATTTTCTTTCTTCTTTCTTCTTGAGATTTCCTTTGCGCACTTACTTCTCCCCCTTTGGTCATGATAAAAAAGAGGCTGAGTGAGAGGTAGACTCGGTGTCCTCATCATCACCATCATCGTCGGGTGAATAGACGTCATAGGGAGGAATGCCTAAGGCATCCTCGATGCGGGTGAGACAGGAGTTGATTTTGGCAAACTTTTTATCAACACTTTTTGAGAAATATTTTACCAATTTCTTTAAAAATGATCGTGTGACTGGAGCAGTGTCATCAGTCGTGGTAGGAGCAGTGCAGCAGCAGTGGTAGGAGTAGATGGAGGATGAGAAGGAGCATCAGCCTGTGCATAGGCGGCATCCTCATCTTCCTCATCTTGCACAATGCGAGGAGCTTGCCTATGAGTTTTGGGTAGCCACTCCCCATTTTGTAAACTATATCCCATTTGCTTTAAAGTTGTAGGGGTAAGAAAATCAGAGTTTTTGAGGGGAATAAAATTTGAAGGAGATGGGAAAAAACCAAAGGACTCATAGAGAGGTGTGAGAAAATCTCCATATGGAAGAGTATGGCATTTGGACCCTTCTTTAGAAAGCATCCATTGACAAATTAAGGATGGAAGGTCAAGGTGTTTTTCCGTGTAAATGCACCACAAGATAAAGCAATCAAGATATGAAATGTAGGTGCGAGATCCACTACGAGGTAATATGTTGTATGTAATGATGAGATGTAGAATTTTGGCCTCACGAGTGAGTTGGTAGTAAGATGGGGTGAGGGCAAAATTTAGAGGGGGTTTAGTTATGATCATGGGTAAAAAAGTTTCAGGAGTGAAGTCTTGTACCATGATCCATGTTTGAGATGAAATTTGTGAGCATACAAAATCTCCTCTACCCATTCCAAAAAGGCGTGCAATGTCTTGATCAGAAAATTTGTATGTTTTTCGATAGAGACACGTAGATAGACGCGTGTAGCGATTATTTGGATTAGTTTGAGCTTCTTTGGTGAGATTGGCGTAAAATAACCTAGTGATTTGGGGATAAATGCCTTTGCATTGATAGAGAACATATGGTCCCCAACCGAGTCTAGATATAAGACATAAGACATTTGGAAAGTAAGAATCCATGAATCGTAGGTATAGAACTTTACCAAAGATTGGATCGAGAGATTGAAGATGATGTTTGTATAGAACTTCGGCACGACTCATGTTAAACCATTGGTCGTTTTCACCAGTGGGTTCCTTTCATGCAATCGATTTACCTTTGTCTCCACGAACCCTAGGTGCCATGGGAAGGGTTTGAGCATGGGAAAAAGTAAGATTGAGAGGTTTAGAATCTTTGTGGGAGAGTTTGATTTGAGGGAGAACCCTTTTGAAGCCAAAACCAGGTACTTTCGAGCCCTAGGAGAGAGAAATCGAGAGAGGGAAATGAAAGGGCATGGACTGATAAACTGTTCAGTGTCCTCAGTTTTTATAATCTCGACGGTTCAGTCGACTGGAGTGGTATGTTCAGTTGATCGGACTGGTTTACTGAAGGTTCAGTCGACTGGAGATTGGGGCTCAGTTGACTGGATGAGCTTTTTCAGTGATTCTGTTTTTAGCAGTCGCCTGAAGAGGTTTTAGTTATTTTATATAAGAAGGCTTATTTTAATTAAATTCTCAACTTCACGAACATGCATTAATCCCAATTTTCTTCTCATAACATTAAATCTTTCCTCATTAAGTGGTTTAGTAAAAATGTCCGCCCATTACTCACTAGTGCATACAAATTCTAAAAAGATATCACCTTTTTGTACATGATTACAAAGAAAATGGTGTCTTATTTCAGTATGTTTTGTTCGTGAATGCAAAATAGGATTTTTAGAAATATTTATTGCACTTGTATTATCACATTTAATCAGCACAACTTTGTATTTTACTTTGAAGTCCTGAAGTTTTTGTTTCATGTATAAAATTTGTGCACAATAACTACCCACAGCCACATATTTGACTTCAGCGGTATATAAGGTTACAGAATTTTGTTTCTTTGAAAACCAAGAGACCAGTGATCTTCCTGAGAAATGACATGTGCCACTAGTGCTTTTGCGGTCAATTGTGCAACTAGCAAAATTCACATTTGAATAACTAATCATTTCAAAAGAAGTATATGTAGGATACCAAGCATATATCTATGGGGCCAATTAAGTATCTTAAGATTCTTTTTACAGCAATCAAGTGTGATTATTTAAGACATGCTTGATATCGTGCACACATATATACACTAAACAGTATATCTGGTCTACTTGCAGTTAAATAGAGTAAGCTACCAATCATATCTCGGTAGAGCTTTGTGTCTACCGGCTTCCCTTGCTCGTCTTTGTCAAGTTTAGTTGATGGACTCATTGGAGTTCCCAAAACTTTTCCGTCCTCTATGTGGAAGCGCTTGTGCAGTTCACGTACATACTTTAATTGGTTGATGAAGGTTCCATTCTTTGCTTGTTTGATTTGTAATCCAAGAAAGAATGTGAGCTCCCCCATCATGCTCATCTCGAACTCGTTTTGCATACATAGAGAAAATTCCTTGCATAGATTTTCATTAGTAGCACCAAATATAATATCGTCTACATATATTTGTACAATGAGCATATCTTCTTTGTTTGTTTTTATGAATAAAGTTGTGTCAATCTTTCCTCTTGTAAATCTATTTTCTAACAAAAAGTTACTTAGTCTATCATACTACGCTCGAGGAGCTTGCTTTAATCCATACAATGCTTTTGTTAGTTTAAATACATGATTTGGATAGTGATAATCTTCAAAATCAGGTGGTTGTTCAACATACAATTCCTCATTTATGAATCCATTTAAGAAAGTACTTTTTACATCCATTTGAAAAAGTTTATAGTTTTTATGGGATGCTTATACTAATAACATACGAATGGCTTCCATCCTAGATACATGGGCATAGGTTTCTTCAAAGTCAATTCCTTCTTCTTGATTATAGCCTTGTGCAACTAGTGTAGCCTTGTGTCGGACAACAATACTATTTTTATCTTTTTTATAACTAAATACCCATTTAGTTCTAATTATTGTATTATCTTTAGGCCTAGGAACTAAACTCAAAACTTTATTTCTTTTAAATTGGTTTTGTTCTTCTTGCATGGCTATTATCCAACATTCTTCTTCTAGTGCATCGTTTATATTTTTAGGTTCTTCTTGTGAAAGAAAAGCAAGATGATCACAAATATTTTTGAAAGATGATCGAGTACTTACACCTTGTGAAGGTTCACTTATAATTTGATCCATAGGATAATCCTTCAGTCTTCCATTTTTTTGGTAGGTCTTTATGTTCATCTTGACTTTTAGACTCATGAATCTCTATGCTTTTGCCTTTGTCTTTCTTGATTTGCTGTTCTTTCATTCCTTTATTTGTATCTAAATCATCATCAACTGGAATCTTAAAAGACAAAGGGTTAGCCTAATCAAATGTTATATCAATGGATTCTACTAATGTCATAATTCTTTTATTGTATACTCTATAAGCTTTATTATTTGTAGCGTACGCTAAAAAAATTCTTTCATCAGATTTAGATTTAAATTTTTTTAAATCATCTTTATCATTTAAAATAAAGCATTTACATCCAAAAACATGAAAATAAGAAATGTTGGGTTTTCTACCATTTCATAGCTCATAAGGAATTTTGTTTAAATAATATCTTATAAAAACACGGTTCATAATATAGTAAGCAGTATTTACTGTCTCAACTCAAAAATATTTAGAAAATTTGTATTCATTTAACATTGTTCGTGCCATTTCTTGTAAAGATCGATTTTTTCCTTTCAACAACCTCATTTTGTTAAGGAGTTCGAGGTGCAGAAAAATTATGAGAAATTCCATTTTGGACACAAAATTTTTTTACATCTTTATTTTTAAACTTCCTCCTCTATCACTACTAATGTGTAGAATAGAATAGCCCGTTTTATTTTGAATTTTCTTATAAACTTTAGCCAACACATGACATACTTCATCTTTTGTTGCAAGAAATAATACTCATGTATACTATGAAAAATCATCAACAATAACAAAGCAGTAAACTTTTCCTCCAAGACTTTGGGGTTTCATAGGACTAAACAAATCAAGATAAAGTACTTGTAGTGGTCTATTTATAGAAATTTCTTATTTCTTTTTGAAACTTGTTTAGGCTTGCTTACCAAATTGGCAAGTATCAGAAACTTTGTCTTTAATAAATTTAGTTTTAGGCAAACCTTTGACCAAATCTTTTTTGACAAGTTTGGGTAGGAGATCCATGCTAGCATGACCTAGCCCCCTATGCCATAACCAATTAGTTTCATTTACAGCAGAAAAACATTGAACATTTTGAGAATTTAGATTTTCAAAATCGATAGTGTAAATATTTTCAATTTTTTTTTGTAACAAATAAAACTTTATTACTTTATTTGTTTTTAACAACAAATGTGTAATGCGAAAATTGTACACTATAATCTTTATTGCATAATTGACTAATACTAAGGAGATTATGCTTAAGACCATCAACAAAAAGTACATTATTAATAGATAGGGAAGATTTCTTACCAACCTTACCTATACTAATAATTTTACTTTTTTCGTTGTCTCCAAATGTCACATAATCTCCATCCTTAGGTGTTAAGTTTAGGAATTTTAACTTGTCGCCCATCATATGTCTTGAGCATCCACTATCTAAGTACCATTTTTCTTTTGAGGATGATGAGGATCTCAAGTATATCTACAAAACAGATTAAGTGATTTTCTTTGGTACTCAAATCTTTTTGGGTTCTATAGGATTAGTGTTTTTCACTATCCAAACCATTTTTGATATACCATTGTTTCTTTTTAGTGGACACTCAAATTTAATGTGTCCTTTGTTTTTGCATTGAAAACAAATTATATTTTCATAGATATTTTTTGAATATGAGTTTGAAAAGTTCTTTGATTCTTTTACAAAATAATTTTTGGATTTGAGTTTTACTTCTCCATTATAACATATTCATTCTTTATTCAATGATCTCTTTTGTGCTCCCAAAAGTTTTTTCAAAATTTTCTTTTCCATTTGTAAATTTATAGATAATTTTTGAGTAATCTTCTACTTTTCTTTTTAATTCATAAGTGACATCATTTTTAATATTTTTACGTTTTAAACTTGTGAGTTGTTTTATTAACGTCTCATTTTTTTTTGTTAGATTAGAAATTTTATTTTTCGAAATTTTTGTTAATTTATCAAATTTAACTTATAAAATTAGTTTTTCTTTTTCTAATGTTTCAACTTGTAAACTATGCTTTTTAGACATGTTTTCTTTTTTATTTTTAGCATTTTTATTTAAAACTTTTAATTCCTCAATTTTTTTAGAAAAGTTTTTATTTTTAATTTTTAATTTTTAATTTTTAATTTTTCTTTTTCAATTTCAAAAGACTTTTATGTAAGTTGAATATTTCATTTTTAAGTTCGTCATATAATGGCATTGAGTAAGAAAAACTAGATTCATTGCATGAACTAAAGTGAGAACTTACCTCTTCGTCTATGCTCGCCATCAAGTAGAAGTTTGCTATTTCTTCGTCGCTTGAACTATTGCTTGACTCGTTTGAATCTGAGTCATCCCACATGGTTGCTTTCATGGCATTTTTTTTCTTCTTTGAGTCCTTCTTGAGAAAAGAACATTCGGGTCTGATGTGCCCAGTTTTGTTGCAGTTGTAGCAAGTGAGTGGTTCCTTCTTAAGGTCTTGTTTGCTTGAGTCTCTTTTGTCAAATTTTGTGCCTCAAAATCTTCTTGAAAGCCTTTTGTCTCACTTGAGGAATTTGCTGAATCTTCTTGTGATAAGAGCCATGTCATCGTCATTGATTTTCACATTTTCTTTATCATTGGAACTTTCTTTTGTGGCTTTAAGGGCAATGGATTTCTTGACTTTGTTTTGCTCGTTGACTCTTTCATTTATCTTGAGCTCATATATCAACAGTGAGCCAATTAGTTCATCCAAGGTCATGACCCTTAAATTTTTTGCCTCAGAGATGCCTGTAGCCTTAGCTTCCTAAACGGGTGGCAAGGCTTTGAGTACTTTCCTTAACAACTCATATGATTGGTAAGTTTTTCCAAGTGCATTGAGAAAATTAATAATATGAGTAAAGCGTGTGTACATGCTAGATATGGTTTCATCTTCATTCATTTTAAAACTTTCATATTCACTAATTAATTTGTCAATCCTAGAATCTTTAACATCTTGTGTGCATTCATAAGTGATTTTTAATTTTTTCCAGATTTCTTTTGCACTTTTACCTGTCATGATGCGATTATATTCGTTAGCATCTAAAGCACAATACAATGCATTCATAGCACTAGGAAGTTGCTTCATATCATTTTTATTCATTTCTTCTTCTAGTTTAGGAACTTCTTTACTTTCTACAGTTTTGGTGAGAGTGAAGTTATCTTGCACGATTATTCTCCAAGCCTTCCAATCCATGGTTTGAATGAAAATTCTCATTCTTTGCTTCTAAAAGGTGTAGTTAACACCACAAAAAATTAGAGGCCTTGTGGAGGACTGACCCTCTCCAAAAGGGGATACACCAGTACCTAACATAGATCCTTTTCACAAAACTTGTTAAGATTAATGTGTTAAACTCTGATACCAGTTGATAGTATGTGTGGGAGATCCCAAGAGGGGGGTCTTAGTTTAAATATTCAAATATAGATATACAACTTTTTAATTCTTAAGTATATATTCGAATATATCCACTTGTTCGAAGATTAAGGCACAAGAATATTTTAATTAATCTTATAATCAAAAACTCTTTCTTAAAAGGATTTAAGTGCAAGTGTAGAGTTTAATAAATTTTCTTGTTAACTAGAGTCAACATCTTATTATTTTTTTTTAATAATTAATAATACAAGTATAGGTTTTCTTTACAAGTTAAATATTTAAATACATAAGTATACTTAAAAACCTTTTGTTAGAAAATTTGAAGCACAAGTATAAAATTTAGTTACAACTTTTAGTTTCAATACTTTTCTTGATTTAAGAAATTAAAAATACAAGAACGAATAATAGAGAAGGATTCAAATACAAAAATGTGTATGTGGTGCAACAATAAACAATAATATGACAAAGAAAGTAAAGTAAATAAAAAGATGACACCACGATTTTTACAAGGTTCGGCGCAGCGGCCTACGTTCTTGCCTCAAGCCAACTGTCATGAGGATTTCTCACTATCACTCCTTCAATAGGCGGAGTAGCCTTACTTGAGAATATACCCTTCTCAAGCAATTCAATCCTTGTAGGCGGATTAGCCTATTTTGAGAAATGTTTTTCTTAAACACAAATGAGAAACAAGAAGAATGTGTACAAGAGATTCGCTCCTACGATGAGAAGATGAAGTACAAACAATGAAATACTAACTCACTTCTCAAAAGAATATGTCAATGAAGCTCAAAGAGAATTCTAAAAGATCTTTTCTCTTAAAAAATATGAATGAAAAACTCAAAGATTTTAGGCTCGAATGAAGAATATATGAGAGAATGTTTGAGAGGTTTTTAATGATTAAAACAAGAGCACGAGGGCTCTATTTATAGGTCTCAAAATCAGACTAGCCGTTGGGCTAAATAAGGTAGTGTCAAACTAGTCATTTTCAGCAAAAATTCAAAAATAAGCCTGTTCAGTTGTCTGAGAAAGGATGTTCGGTCGACTGGACATGACTTCAGTCGACTGGACTTCAAGGGTCAGTCGACTGAACTGTTTTAGATTTAAAATACATTTTTGGCAGTTCACTCAGTCGACTGGATAGAAGGCATCAGTCGACTGGATTGTTAAAAATCCATATTTTTATTTTTCCAAAAAGGTTTAGATCTTTTTGTGCTATGGAAAAATATATTTAAGATTTTTGGGAATCCTATAAGCTTCAAAAGAAATAGTCAATGAGTTTAGTGAATGTACATAGATTCTAAAAATGAAATTTACAACTTGTTCTTCAATCCTTCACTTTTTCATTTCTTGTATTGTTCCAAATGCTTGTCGCCA
>JAULJZ010151199.1:0-30393 GCA_032270985.1 Heliamphora pulchella | reverse complement strand
AACCGTGACAAGCTCGAAGAGGCGAAGCAGGCGATTCGCCTCTCCACCGGCATCCACGTCGCCGTCTTCAGATGGGGCATTTAATACCGACAATTAAAATAAAAGAAAAGATAGTGTAATTTCAGAAATCACGAGAGATATCCCTGTAATAAGCTTAAATCTCATGGGATGTCAGTATAATTATCCCTAAATATATTTAATTTATTTAATCAGGAGCGGGGCGGATGAAAACGGGACGAAAATTGCAAATACCGCATCCTACCCGTTACCTAACAAGTGCGGAAAAAACCTGTATAAAACGGGGCGAAAAAAGTAGGAGCGGAACAGGTACGAGTATAATTGTCATTCTTATTCTTATTTTAATTGATAGAATAATAGTGAGATTAAATAGGAGATAATTAATAATGTGGGGAGTAGATTGCTCTGGACTATTTTTTTATTAAATTTACTTGCTAAAATGTTTTTCTCTATTTATTTAATTATTTTTCTTATACTAATCAAATATAAAATTAATTTTGTGATATAACTAATCTCTCAAAGTTTTATTTATAATCCCATGCTACAATTTACACAATCCTATCTATAGTTTTATTATATCACATCTTTTATTTGATTTTAATATCTGTTTTTGTTTTGTGGTATAAATCATTTTTTATCGTATAATATAACCAATTTTTTAAAAAATAATATAACTAAATTTTTTGTTTTGTGGAATCAACCCATATTTGGGTTAGCTTTTTTTTTTTCTTTGTTTCTAGCCTAATTTTTTTTTTAAGAAATCAACTTTTAAACTACAACCATTAATATAATAAAAGACTAAATAAGTTTTTTTTTCTTTTTTTCAAAAAATTTATTCACATAATAAATAATATAATTTTTTTTTGAAATAAGAATAACAACTTTAATGAAAAATTCTTTTTTCTCAAAAAGAAAAAAATTAAAAATTCATCATAATTACATAACTTAAATGTAAAAATTAAAATTATATTTGATATTTAAATAGATACATATAATAAATAATAGAAAATATATAAAATAATTTTAGAAGTAAAAAAGTCACACTCTTCTAAATAATTTAATTCTTTTCTTTGGTAAAACCAAAATTTTGAAAATGTAGTTTTCAAAGATCTTAAAACAGGACTTTTTAGAATGCTTCGAATCCAACCATTGTTGGACCATTGAAATCATTGCACACATTGTTGTCCGAAGCACGACTCGTCCTATTAAAGTATAAAATATTTGATGTTTGAATATTAAGATGCAGATATAACAATGGTATGATCTCGTTTTTACAATTACAGAAAATAAAAATAAAAATTAAATATTTAAATTAAAAATCTATTGATCAAAAGTCAACGTCTCAAAATCACACAACGAACTGAATCTAAAATAAAAAATAAACAAGCGAGTTTGAACTACTCCTACAAATACTAAACTAGAGATTCATCATCCCATAAGAAAAGAAGAAGTTTAGCCATTCATGTTGCAGCTTGAAAACATGAAAAGAAGAGGAAGAATAGAGCCCCAAGCCTCCGTCTTTGACTTTTCGACACTTCTCGAGCCTTCTAAATCGACTACCTCACGTCCTCCGAGCACTTGACTTCTAATTTAAGAGATAATCTAATGGAGAACGCAGGCCACCTATTTATAGGTGAGCAGTTCGGCCAATGTTTCCGTCTTTCAGTCCAACATTGTCGGTGCGCCCCGTTCGAACGCCGCTTATTCCGTCCGAATAGTTTGCACTTTCATCTAAACGTCGATTGATCCTGTTTGGACGCAATTCATTCTGTTAAGGTTTTTTTCGAACTTTGCTTAATGCTTGTCCAGATGTTTTTCTCTATGGACGTCTTCCGTCAGGACACGGACATAGCTCGTCCAAACGAAATATCTTCTGGGCCACTTCCCCCGGACGCGGACATAGTCCGTCCGAGCGCATCTTTTGCGAAAATTTCTTTTATGTCCCCTATCTCCTTTTTGTCCCATTTTATACCATTTTTTCTTTTAAGCCACTCCATTTGATACTGTTGACAAAAACACTACAAAACAAATTATTAAATAGAATTTCGAGGCTTAAGATAGTGTATTTTATGAAATAAGATCGACATTTTTACGTACCGATCGCACTCCTAACTTATACTTTGCTAGTCCTCGAGTAAAGCAAAGAAAATCCTATCCCTTTACCCCATATTTTTTTTGTGTTGAGAAGATCAAATTAGCAAACTATAAAAATACTACCCTTAACATTGAATTTATATATCATCTTGGCTAACTGCTATTTTTACAAAATTTTTACCATAAAAGTTAGACCTAGCATTTATGTGTTGACTTGGCTATTTAAATCAGTCTCGTGCCTCAAAATACTTAAAGTGCGAATTTCTATCAAAACTATTACGGATGTTTTCTTTGGTGAAGAGGGATGCACCGGATATCTATTACTTTTAGAAAAATATTTTTTTCTTTTTAAAACAATAAAATCCAAGATATCTGAGCATCTTTTTTAGAAAATGGAATCGCCACTTATTTTTTAAGAAAAACTAAGAAAAACAAAAAGAAGGTTGCAGGTCCTTTAAAAATTTAACTAGAGAAAAATAGGGTTCGGGGGTTAAGGTACAAAAAAGGAAAGATGTTAGGTACCTTTTTTGCCAAATCGTGAGGTTGGCCTCTACTTTATCAATATTAGTTCTTGTTGTAAATTTTTTAAAGGTAACATATACAAAATGAGAGGCTAAAGGAAGTTCAAACAAAAGCAATCAATGAAATAAAATCATAACTATGATTCCTAGGATCATGCAACTTTGTTGTTATTTCTAGATATGCTATGCGTATCGTTTGAGTAAAGAAAAATGAAAAACATGTAAATAGGCGATAAAATGAACAAATAAAAGTTTAAGGGTCATGCAACAACGTTTCTGCCTCTAACATGCTATAAGCAGGCTGAACAGAATAAACAAAAGAGACTACAACATCATATTTAGACTACTAGATATGCAGCAAACTCGTGGTCGTAGCAACAAATGTTGCGGCCGTGACAAAAAAGGTCACAAAACAGGTAGCCGTGACAAAAATAGGATTATCGTGAAGAACAGACTAAACAAAGCTCACGGCCGTGACAGCTAAAAATTGCAGCCATGGTTTTTAAGGGTATAAAAGGGTATATACATTGTACAAGGTTTAAAACAGACTCAAATGAATAGGATATACTGTACAGAGACCATAACTTATTGGTATTAAGTTAGATCCACCATTCTCCATCCTTTATACAAGCGATGACTCTAAACAGAATGCATAGGATATCAAATATGAATAACAGAATGCTTAAAACACATTTTCATGTTACTGGTCTCACAAAACCTCACGGCCATAGCAAAAAGATGTTGTGGCCAAAACAAACACGAAGGACACAGATGCAGCCGTCATGTTTTCATAACCTTAGAACATGCTGATATGAAGGTGTATAGAATGAAGGTCATAACCCATTTGGTCTAGGGTAGATCTGCCATTCATTACCCAACAGGAGATCAAACAGTGATACAGAAAAAAATGCTAAACAGAGCAATACAAGGATATGAAACCTTGAAATAAACATATAACAAAGAGTTTTGAAGAGAATTTTCACATTTCTGACTTTAAAACAATGTCATGGCCGTAACAACAGGATGTTGCAGCCGTGAGTAAAAAAAGGCATAAATGTATCAGCTCTTATAAAAAAAATACAGCCATGACTTTAAGTTTAACAAAACAAATGGCCGTGACATAATTAGGACACGACCGTCATGTTCCAGAACCTCAGAAAGCTTTTTGATGTGCTTAATGTGCATGTGAACATTGAAATAGAATGTAAACAAACATAAACATACAAAACAGAGGGCTATAAGTACACTTTTAGTAATGAAAAACTTGAAGAAAATGATGCTTACATTGAAATGAATGATAAATAAGCAATAAAAAATAATGGAAACCTTATCCACGACACCCTTTGGGGAAGAAGATGAGAGTTTAAGAAGAGTCGTGGGTTCTTAAGGCTACCTTATGTGAATATCTACCTCAAATGGCCCCTCGGTAATGACGATACCTCCAAGTCAATATATGTTCTCCAGGAACTCCCCCGCGGCAAGCAAAAACACAAACGAGGCTTGGAAAGTATAGAATGGATGGGAGAATATCAAATAAAAAAGTATTTTGGCAGAGTTTGGGCCTCTAGGTGTTTATTCCTCTTTGTTCTGCTGGGAAACGACGCCTATTTATAGGCAAGGCGAGCAACACAGACCCCATCTAGGATGTTACTACCTATCCACAAAGCGGTAATAGTGATGGTAGTTACTTTTTTTCTTTTGTATAGTGATGGCTACTACCTTTATGGTGATGAAAAGGACAGCCGCGACTTTCTAAAGTCGCGACCTATATAAACAAGTGACAACTGTGACAAAGAAAGTCACAGCTTGGTGTAGGGTTTTCAAAAAGATTACGGCCATAAGAGCAAGAACATGACCTATTATAGGGTTTTCAAAAAGATAGTTGCCATGAGGATGGGAATGTCACGGCTTGAAAGGTTTTTTTTAGGTTTTTTGGATTTTGAGCCATATTCGTGATTTTGCTTGTTTGGCAGTATCTTTGAGCATGATTCTCATACTTTCATCATTGGAGCGCATCCGAGATGGGTGCCTAAGATTCAACTTGGTCAGATTAGAGTGTTTACAATTGCTCATCTTTCACAGAATTTACAACAACTCGTGGTGCAAGTAAATGCCAAAGCTCTAGAGACAAACTGATTGAACAAGCCGCCAATCTTAGGCACAAATAAAACATGCAAAAAAAGCATGGTTGAACTTGAATTTTCATCGAGCTTTCTACGTACCTTCATTGTAAGGGATCAGACCGGTCGTAGATTGTGGGACAATGCATATGATCCAAACAGGTTAAGCATGATGCATGACAGGTACAATGCAGTACAAGAAAATTTTTTATGGTCACAATGCGGACCGAGGGATCATCAATTAGTTTTAGGTAGCAAAAGATCGATGATGCTAAGGGCAGTTTAAGGTCATGTGGGGACTGGTAAGTAATTTTAAGGTCATAAGGAGGATCGACAGGTCAATTTAGGGTCATGAGGGGGACCCTACTCTTAGGGGCAATTTTAGTTCATATGAGGACCGATACTCAGTTTAAAGTTACGAAGAGGACCAAAAAGATAAAGGGGCATTTTAGGGTTGTACGAGGACCGACAAGTCAGTTTAAGATCACGAGGAGGATCGATTATTCTAGGGGCATTTTAAGGTTACGCGAGGACCAATGAGTCATTTTAAGGTCATGAGGAGGACCGATCGGTTGAAAGGTAATTTCAGATCATGCGAGGACCGATAGTCAGTTTAAGGTCATAAGAAGGATCGAAGGTGTTAAGGGCATTTTAAGGTCATGTGAGAATTGACAAGTTAGTTTAAGGTCATAAGGAGGATCGATAAGGTGAATATCAGTTTAAGATCTTGAAAGGAACGGTAAGTTAGTTTTAGGTCGTGACAAAGACTGGAGGAGTTGAATATCAGTTTAGGGTCTTAAAAGGACCAGTAAGTCAGTTTTAGGTCGTGACAAGGACCAGAGGCATTAAATTTCAGTTTAGGGTCTTAAAAGGACCGGTAAGTTAGTTTTAGGTCGTGACAAGTACCAGAGGGATTGAATATCAGTTTAGGGTCTTGAAAGGACTGGTAAGTTAGTTTTAGGTCGTGACAAGGACCGGGATTTTCGAAGGGGCATTCAGATCATAAAGAAGGGATAAAAGAGTTTTTAATTTGTTAAAAAAACTACGTAAAAGGTTGCCTAATGTTTCAAAAGATGGGGACATGGAAAACATAGTGGATGTTACTTTATAAAGTGGCGGCCTGTACTATTGTGCCCTAGGGATGGGGTGGCCTGAACATAAAGGTCACGGCTGTGAGAAATGTTTGAGAAAAAGCTACGGCTGTGGCTAAAAAAGGTTGTGGCTTAAGTCAAGTTATTACAACCGTTATATGTAAAGGCACCAGATCTAACGGCTGCGAGGTCGATAGCAGAACATAAGTTCTGAGATAGGTTCGAAAATCATTCGCGTGAATCTCAAACGGCTCTCTCTTCTCCCACTCTCTTGACTATCATATCTCTCTCGCATTCTCATCTCTCTTGCTTCTTATCTCTCTCATCTTTCTCATCTCTCTTGCTTCTCATCTCTCTCTCTCTCTCTCTCTCTCTCGCTCTTGAGCTCTCTCGACCAAAGGTGTTTCTCCTCTCTCTCCTTTCGCTTGTGTTTTCGGTTCTCATGGGCGATCTTGGCTTTGGATTCATCGGGGAGGCGGGTGGTGGCACTGGTGGGGGAAGAAGCGGCTCGGTTGGTCATGAAGGCGATGGTTGTGCCAGCGGTGATGGTGGTAATGCTGGAGTTGGTGGAGCCGGCAGTGATGGAGGAGATGGGGCCGAGGACCTTCTCGGGGGTGGTGCTCTGGGTATGCCAGAACATTTCGATCCGGCCACGTACATCCCTCTTCTTCACTGGTTGCGGAAGTCGGCTATGAAGAGGTTTATTATCTTGGACATGATCGCAGAGCGCGAGATTCTCGTCTACCTTCGTGAGGATCATTTATCGGTTAGGAACCTCGAGGTAACTTGAATAATTACTCGCTTTGTGAATCATTTGTGCATTTGAACTTGGTTTGTGTTGAATTGAATTGAATTTGAAATATCATTGGATGCTAGAGTTGGTTTCGAAATGAATTGAATTCGAATCGGAAGTTGGATTCGTGATTTAAAATTTTAGACTTGGATTAGAATTAGACCAACCTTGACTTTAGCTTGGACTTGAATTTAGGGCGGATTTGAACCTTGAACTCGGATGGAAATAACTCTCGAACTTGGATTAAAATGAACTTTGAATGTGGATGAACATTGGATTGAACCTTGAACTTAAACCTTTTGGATGAAACTTTGGATTCGAATCTTGAATTAAAGTTGAATTGTATATTAGATTTGAATTGAATTGAATTGGACATCAAGTTGGAATTGAAATTGAATTGAAATTGGATTTGAAAACGAGTTGAATTTGATTTGGATCTTAGATTTAACAATAGTAGCAATTGGAATTGAATTAGATTTTAGATTGTAATTGGAATTGAATTGCATTTCGAAATTGATTTAAACTTTGGTAATGGGGCCAATTTAAGTCGTGGTTGAGTTTGATTGAAATCCAAGTTAAAATTTGAATCACTTGAATGACTTGAATCTCGTATTGAGTTTGAAATGAATTTGATCGGGATTTAATTGAAAAGTGCTTTGAGACTTGGATAAAACAAGATATGGATACAAAGATGAATCAACTTTGAGAACTAGGTTTGCAACGGAACGAGAACCATGTTAAGTTTCAATTTTGAGTATTAGAACGAATTAGAAATTAGGTTGATTTGAAATTGAGAGTTTGAATGTTGATTTGAAGTTGAATTGAGAGTTTGAAGTTAAAAAGTTGAATTTGAATTGAATTGGATCGATTAGTTGTTCGAGCTCTCTCTCTCTCTTTTTTCTTTGCATTGGGCAGTTAAGTTTGGATTTGATTTGATTTAAACTAGATTTAAGCGGAGTATTAATTGACCTTTGAATTTGAAGTTGAATCCTAATGTTTGAAATCGAAATTGAATGGATCATTGGATTTAGATTTAAAGTGGGAACAAGATTTGAACTTTGAGTTTTGGAATGAAAGGAATTTGGTTCAACGAAATTTTGAATTTGGATTGAATTGAATCAGGTCATCGTCTTTAAAGAATTGAAAACAAATTTTGGGTTGGTTGGAAGTTATATTTTTTTAAGAATTGGAATTGGAATATAAACTTGAATTTTGAATGAAGTTTGGTTTGCACGAAGGTTGTTTTGGAGTCCGTTTTGTGAATTTGAAGTTAGATTCAAAATTATCGTTTATTGGATGGTAATAGGTGGTTCGTATGTTTTGGTTTTAGAAGATGGTGGAGGACTTTGTTTTAGTTATCTCGTTGTACATTTGATTTTAATTTTGTTATCGTTCTTTTTTACTGATTCCATTGTTTTGTTTTTGTTTTAGGGGTGACTTCGTATTCGGGGTTTCGGTGGGTTCGCGAATGTTTTGGAGTGGTACATGGCGCTCCCTCCTCGCAACAAACAAATCATTGACCAGACAGGTTTTTGCAGCTTTATCACCACGCTGGAAGGGACCAGCAATGATCAGGTCACACTCACGGCCTTGACCGAGAGATGGTGGGACACCGCCAACACTTCCACCTGCCTACTTTCGAGGTCAGACTCACTCCTCTTGACTTCTCCCTTATCACCGGGATCCGGGTGGGCGGTGACCCGATCCCATTTGATTATGACATCTGTCGAGCCTCTCGGCTCTTACGCACCTTCTCGGCCACGTGCCCCCTTTCATCGACAAGGGAAGCATCTAATACACATGGCTAAAGAAGACATTTCGCCCCTTCGTCTGTTCAGAGGTCCACCACTTCAAGTGGGCGACACGTGCATTCCTTCTCTATATGTTCGGGATAGCCTTATTCTCGAACTTAGAGAACATGGTGCACCTCCACTACCTCGCTGCTATGGTGGTGGTGGACTAGATCGGCTCTTATAACTGGGGAGGAGTTGCATTAGCTACTTCATATGGATACATGAGTGTGGCCACCAGGACCTCCGATCTGAGCGTTAGTGGGCACTGGCGTATCTAGGAGGTATATCTTCTTTCTCATCTTTCTGTGCTTTCCTTTTCCATTTCTATATCTGCATATCTGTTTCAACTGTACTGATGCTCCTCTTGATTTTCTGCAGTTCTGGGCCTACGAGTTCTTAGACGACGACCACCTATTCCTAGACAGCTTCATTCCCGACCGCGTATGTCATTTACTGCTATTATTCATCTGTTCTTTTCATTCCTTATACATACACTGCTTACTGACATGCTTATTTGATTTTCAGGTCCCTTGGGACATATGGATTGGCATAGAGGAGCTAGTTGGTGCCTATTTTATGCGGAGTCGCAAGGTTACTCAGACCTGCATCTTGCTTGAGGGGCCATTCTGCAGAGAGTGATAACTTGGTGAGCGCGTTATTCGACGGTCCCTGGGGTATGACAATTTTTGTATCTCGAGGATGCCTCTGATGGGGATGCGTCAGATCGACACCCTCTACACGGCTGAGATTATCCGCGCCATGATAGGCCTTGATGCTGGTACACTCATCGAGGGCGAGGATCGTGACTATACGATCTTTGCTCGAGAGAGGCTCATGCCTGCCATAGGTGCCCATGCTGCCGTGCGGGGTCCCCCTCCCGCTGCCTTGGGTCCTGTTCACCCTGAGCTTCCATGGACAGTGGAAACCTTTGTAGACGGGAATTTTCATCAAATTAGGATCCCTGAGCCAATGGCCCAGGAGATTCTCCTTCCCCCCGTTGCTGAGCAAGTATAACACCTTTCCTTCTGTTTTTCATACTGTCCCTTACATCTGGTTACATTTATTCTTATGACTGATTCTAGTTCTTATGTCTGTACTGGGTTTGATATCTGACTGCACTGATTTGGTTCTTCTCTTGACAGATGTCCCGGGAGTGGTGTGATCAGTGCCTTTGTCTCATCTCCAGGCTGAGGGTATTGGTTCGTTGCTGGGGTGCTACTTTCCGAGCCTAGGGCATGGAGCCTTCTGCTCCTCGAGGTTGTCCTGCTGTGGTACTTAGCTCTTCCTAGCTCACATTTACATTTTTGTACTTTTTCTTTTCTGCACATATTTATCTTCCTTAGCTGATGTGGCCCTTTTTGTCCTTTCAGCGTGGGCGTGGCAGAGGACCGAGGACTCACGGCCGTCGCATGGCACCTGCTGCTCTAGTCGCAACGCCAGTATAGACTTTTGCTTCCACTTCTGTTGCCGCTACTTCTTCTAAAGTTGGGACTTCCAGCATGGCACAGACTGGTATATGCATAGAGGTGGGGACGGGATCAATGGGGTCATATGACGAGTCATCTCAGAGAGGCTACATCGTATGGAGGAAGAGGACCCGGTGGGAGTGACCGACCCGTGCTACCCCTACTACTGATGATCTTCTTTTCTTTTCTTCTTACTGTACATGGAGGCCTACATGCCTATTTTCATTTGAGCCTACATGCCCGCTTGAAACATTATGTTACTCTACCTTATTATACCATACAGATACACTACTCTGGATTACTGCACAAATACACTAATTTTTTATGCTCGCTATTCCACTGATACATTGCTCTTGACATACATTGATATATTGTTCCCAATATACTGCACAGATACAATGGATAGGGTCTGCGTGCCACTATACACATACGAACATTACTTAACTTTTGATGGATTGGGCCTTCGTGCCCTGTGGTTCACACTTTTGATTATCATGGATGCCTTAATGTTATTATGTTATGAAAATCACTTTTGAAATGCTTCGACTCCTATTATGCATGTTGTATGATTCATGGGTTGTGGTCTTGCCATATGAACTGCTTTCCTTGTTGCGAGTTGCTAATAAGTTCGCAACCACAGTTTGGGGCATGTTTGGAAAAATGGGAATAGGCTGTCAAGATTTCTGCATAAAAAAGTTACAATCTTGAGAAATAATCTCGCAGCCATTAGTTTTGGATATAGTGGCCTGACCTTTTATGGAGAAAAGTTCATGGCCTGGACATTGGGATGCCCCATACTTTACCGATAGTGCTCCTTGGGCTTGACGCAGTCCACACCAAGGATGCCTCTTACTTTGCCGATAGTGCTCTCTTGTTGCAGGTAGTCTCTCGACTTTCCTTTTCCTGTGTTTTTCTAGAGTTTTTTCACTCAGCTTTTTTTCATGTGCTTTCTCTCTATTTTTCTCGCTCAGCTCTCATTTCTCTATATTCTTTTAGGTTTTTCCACTTAGCTCTTTTTTTTCTATTTTTCTCTCAGGTTTAGCTGATGGAGAAAGTGAATTTACTGGAGAAGCCCATGTCCGACAGTTACATCGTGAAATCCTTTACTCGTCATTAGGTTTATCACCTGTGCTCGACCGAGGCTACTTGGCAGGATTACTTGAGTTCTTTGATTAGGGAGGACATCTTCTGGTTATGCCCCTGGCTGAAGATATCTTCCATGACTACTGCGACTATAGGTCCTGTTGGTCAGCTTGAAGCTGGCCACCTTCTATCATCTTTATCTCATTCTTCGTTAGTTCAGGCGTATTTAGATCTGCCCTGAGACTGCTGTGAGCCATCTGTACAGTTCTCCTCACCTAGCCCCTTTCTTGGGTTAGTACTAGCGGGCTTGGTCTTCTCGACTGAGGATACCGATTGGCAGGGATTTTGACAATGGGTTATTTGCGAGTTACAAACTTGGCTACAAGTAGAGATAGAGCGCATGGTAGGACAGGATGGGAATGCAAAGAGAAAGACTTGACTTTGCTTTACTGTACCTCAATATTTTTCCTGTTTCCCTTTTTAACTTCTTAGGATGAATAATTGCAAGCATTTCTTACTTTTAAAAACTATATTGGTAAAACTCATTAATAAAAGTTTCTCCACTTCTGGTTTATGGTGACTTTTTAGATTTTCGTTCTTACGAAATAATCATTTTATTAGAAAAACTTAAAATAAGTTTTTACATTGATCCTGTTGCTTAAAACATGGTTACAAAAGGGTAAATTTCAACTTTAGAGGTTTGGACTGAACTTCTGATAGAAGCTGCCTACGTATCGCGAAGAAAGGGAGAATCAGGTTATAACATAGTTCGAGGCTTGAGTTACACTCGAGTTTTGACGCTCTCCTTTTGCGGGCTTTCCCCCAGGGGTAGAACTTCTTAAGCTGGTCTAAGTTGATGGGTTTAGGGAAAACATTTCCGTTCAAGTTCATAAGGATGGCAACGCCTCCTGACATCAAGGTCTTGATGAGATAGGGTTCGGCCCAATTGGGTTTGAACTTACCCCTTCGATCAAAGATTGCAGCTCAGATCTCTTTGAGGATGAAGTCACATTCCTTCAAGTCCTAAGACTTAACCTTCCTGTTAAATGCCCGAGCTATCCTTGAACATGAAATAGGGCTCAAAGTCTCCTTTCATTAAACAGGAGAAACTCTTCGAACCTATCCCTCTGTCATTCCGACTCGGGGATATTACTTTCAGCTATTACCCTTAGAGATGGGATCTCAAATTCTATAGGTAGAACTACTTCCAATTCGTAGACTAAGGCATAGGGTGTTACTCCAGTAGAAGTTCTAATCGATGTTCGGTATCCCCAAAGTGCAAATGGCAACTTCTCTGGCCAATCCTTGCTTCCCTCTATTGTTTTTTATAGGATCTTTTTCACATTTTTATTTGTGGCTTCTACAGCTCCATTGGTTTGCGGTCTGTACGGTGAAGACTTATGGATGATGATTCGATACTCTTTCAAGAGGTCTAGAACTTCTCCTTAAAAGTGGGAACCATTGTCAAAAATTATCTTACGTGAAACTCCGTATCGAGAGATGAGGTCTTCCTTGATGAATCTAGATACTTAGGAGACCTTCAAAACTAAGTAAGAGGAAACTTCGACCAACTTCGTGAAGTAATCAATTGCACGAGAATAAACTCGTGCCCATTCGATGCCTTGGGCGTAACCTTCCCTATCATGTCAATTCCCCAAACTGAGAATTGCCAGGGTAAGGTCATGTCATAAAGTTGAGATAGCGGCACATGCATGACGTTCGTGTGGATTGGGCAATTTTGGCTTCTCTGAAAGAACTGGTGGCAGTCTGTTTCCATTATTATCCAGAAATACCCTTGGCACATAATCTTCTTAGCTAGCATCATCCTACTCATATGAGATCCACAAACTCTTCTATGAATTTCTCTCATCACCTCGCATCCCTCTTCTGTGTCGACACAAAGCTTATTGACTCCCTGATATCCTCTTTTGTATAGTTTCCCTCCACAAATTACAAACTATGTGGCGAGTCTTTTGATGGCTCTCTAATCCTTTTACCAGCTTGGCTAGGATATTCCCTCTTCTCAATGAAATTCCAAATGTCGTGATACCATGGTTGCCCGTCGTTGGCTTCTTGGGTATCGACGATGTTGCTGCTCGCAAGTGTATCCCTCTGTTGAATCTTGAAAGACCTCATCTTTAGTCCTGGTGGTATGTCAATCATTGACACTAGAGTATCCAAGGCTTTGGCGAACTTGTTCTGTAGTCTCGGAGCATGGGTGAACACCACGCTTTCAAAGCAAGGAATCATTAACTCGAGCTCTCGGTGGTATTGAACTAGCCTTTGTTCTTTAACCTTCCACTCTCATTTGGCTTAGGAGAGGAGCAAAGTTGAGTCTCCTATAACCTCTAACTTTCTTGTCCCTAGTTCTAAGGCAGCTTCTAACTCTGCTAAGGAAGCTTCGTACTCAGCCTGATTGTTAATGACCTCAAAACTTAACTTAAAAGCCAAAGGGATATGGGAGTCATTGGAGGTGATGAGGAGTATCCCTATCCCATATCGGTATTGGTTTGAATCTCCATCGAAATTCAAGGTCCATAGATTCTTCTCAATCTTCAACACTTGCTCATCGAAAAACTCAAACTCGGGTTCTTCTTGCCCTTCAATAAGATGGTTGGCCAGGAATTCTGCGATGGCTCTCCCTTTAGCTGACTTTCTTGTGACATATTGCAAGTTAAATTCAGCCAACATGAGCAACCAATGAGCCAACTTTCCTGTCAATGCTGGCTTCTCGAAGAGGTATTTGAGCGGATCCATCCTTGAGATTAGAACAACTCGGTATGCTAGCATGTAATAGCGTAACTTCCTGAATGCCTAGACTAGCACCCAGCAAGCCTTTTTCAAAGGCGTATACCGTTGTTCGAATTTGGTCATCTTCTTACTCAAGTAATAGATAGCTCTTTCTACCTTGGCGTCATCTTCCTGAGCAATCCTAAACCCCATTGCTGAATCAGTCACTAATAGGTATAGTATTAGAGGATTTTTGGGCTCTAGTGGTGACAAAACTGGAGGATTTTACAAACAGTTCCATATGGCATTGAAGGCATCTTGACATTGCTGATCCCATTGAAACTTAGTTCCTTTTTTTAAAAGCTAGAATAGAGGTTCACAGGTAGTGGTCAGTTTAGCGATAAATCGGCTGATGAACTAAATTTTCCCTAGGAAACTCCTTACGTCCTTCTTAGTTCTTGGAGAGGGCATTTCGAGGATGGCTTTGATCTTTAATGGGTCTACCTCTATACCTCGCTGTGTGATCATGAATTAGAGCATCTTCCCTGCTGTAACTCCAAAGGCACACTTCTGTGGGTTCAATCGCATTTTGTACTTTTTGATCCGCTCGAAGAACTTTCTTAGTGCGACAACGTGCCCTTCTCGGGTTTTGGACTTCACGATCATGTCATCCTTATATACTTCCACTTCTTTGTGTATCAGGTCATGTAATAACATGGTCACAGCCCTTTGATAGGTTGCTCCCGCATTCTTTAATCTGAGCGGCATGACCCTATAACAATAGGTGCCCCAAGGTGTTGTAAAGGTAGTCTTCTCTTAGTCTTTTGGTGCCATCAAAATCTGATTGTACCTTGAAATCCATCCATGAAGGATAGGAGTGCATTCTTGGCAGGTTTGGTAACTTCTTCCTTGATCTTAAGCGCCCAATCTGGCTTGATCCTTTGGAGCTTTTGCTTGACAGGTTTGGCATCGAGGAAGAGAAGAATTTGGTGCTGTACGATGTTAGGGTCTATTCCGAGCATATTTTCGTAGGACCATGCGAAAAAATCTTCAAATTCTTTTAATAAAAAGATTAGTTGTTAACATTCCTCTAATGATAGCGTGAAACCAATTGTTATAGGCAAACTTTTAAGATCATTGATTTGAATACGATTTTTCGATAAAAAATTACTAGATGGGCAATCGCCAAAATAGGCTCCAGATTAAAATTTTTTGATATCGAACGATCAAAATAAAATTTGTACTCCTGAAGTTAGATTTGGAATTATAAATTTTGAAATCTGGTAGATTGATTTCGGTTACTGCAACAACCACAAATGTGAATTCTTCGAGTTGAAACCCCGATCAAGCCTTCTACTGTATTCCTGATGCAAGTCACGAACGTAAAGTGGGTTACGATCTTTCGTGAACTTAAATCTGTTAAACTAATCACAATAGGGAATACGTGAAAACCCTAGTGTTGAAAGTGACTTATTTTTTATGTTTAGCATAACCGCATATATATAGAGCTACACCAGGGACCTGTGGAGTAAATATGACTTGAAATTTTAATATAATTATGAAAATTTGCATGCCCCTAAGGCAATTTCATAAAAACATAAATTACAATTTATACTCTCAGCCACATTCTCAAAACTGATTATTCGAGCTCCTGATATTAAATGCTTAATTCATCCCCCACGTTAAGATTTTGATACCCACCAATTAAATTTAATTACCGATAATTTAATTTAATCAGTTTCTTAAAATTTTTTAAGCCCTTCTACTTAACTTATTTGCCGGCCAGATAATTAAATCCACCTGTAGGTTTTGGCCCAGTCAAAACTTATAGCTTCCTTAAAAGGGGTATCATCAATCTCAAACAATCGGGATGTGAATTTCGTCAATAATTAATATTCACTATATAATTAATATCGCTATCCAACTTACCGGAACTATTAACCCATAAAAGATCGCACCATCTAATGAATAAAAATAACGATTATTAAATATACACAAATAATAATTATTTCGAAATTAGGAGTATAAGAACTCATAATAATCTTAGGGTGTGAATTAATTTATATAATCAGTATAAAATTAATTATCCCAATGTAGTCATGTTCAATACACACAAAGTGTACTAGTACAGAAAGTCAGAACAATAGACGATATTATTATTTGTTCCCTATAACCAAGATAGACCTACTAAAATTCTATGTTACAGTCGTACCGATGGCTTATCTAATTCCATCTAAACTGTGATCTTAAAACTTATATTCTGCAAGAACCTATAATCTAGTCTTCTGTGTGCAAGCCATAATCTACACACTAAATTAATTACTGTATAGAATAAATTATATTCATACTTAACATTAAAGAAATAATATTGCATACATTACTCATTAAGATTATCATAAAATAGATAAATAATTTTATTAAAAATAAAATTAAATACTAAAACCAAATAAAATTAATAGTTTTTAGTATACAACCTCGACACCAACCTAAATCATTTGTGGATCTTTTTCATTATTAATATTTATTAAAACAGCTTCTTCAATCATAGGTTTAGGTCGTATTTCTTCTTCTTTCCGATTACAAGTTTTAATTCTTGAGGGATATCCTCCTCGAATTCATTAAAATCTTCAAAATCATGACAAAATATTTGAGACGCAGCAAAATAAGAGAAATTCGAATTCATTTCACTGATATCAAGAGTGGTTACAAATTGAGATTCGAGACAAAAGGGGCTCGGGATGCCAATAGACGCATTCCTGGTGGCCTCGTTGTTACAAACTCTATTCATAGACTTAGTGAAAACAAGTTCAACAGATTCGGACTCTAACTCATTTGTTACCTCATGCATAAGAAAAGACTCAAAAAACTGACTCCTTTTCATTTTAGCCGCATCCATGATAAGTGAGGTGTGATCTGTAGGTGCGTCAGTTTCCATCATCAGCATGCCCTTATCTTCATCATTGTCTATATGCACCCGGGTTATCACTTCATTGAAGAAAGAGATCAGATCTCCTTCATCACAATGAACCAGCAAGTTTGTTGGTACTTTCTCGGTGAATCCCATTTTCTATATTCCTGCCTCTCCCTCATCATCGAACAAATAATGGCCGAAAAAGTCTCTAGCCCCGACAACTTTTGTTTAGTCTTCTCATCTATCCGCGGTTTGAAAAATCCACAATAAGGGAAATCATCCCCTTCATTGACAAAGCGGCCATTCAACGTTGCTCCATATTTTTCTATCTTTGTTTTTTCCATCTCTGACTCGTACCCTAATCCATTCCCATGGTGATTGTGATGTACGGGGATTGGTTCTGAAATTCCTTGTAAGTGCTTGCCTAGCCCCATTCCTGAAAAATAGGACATTGCCTTCATCATTGCTACAACCCTTGGGTTCACATAGTTTTCCTCTTTGTTCATCGGAACTTGGACGGCTAGTCTCATCAAAGTCAATCCCATTTAGAAGGAGGTCTTCTTCTTCGTGTTGAATCTCGAGTAGTAGGGAAGTGTCATTGATCGAGGTCTGCAAGCAAGATTCACCTGAAATAGTGACGGTCACCTATTCCTTGATTAATTTCACCTTTTGGTGCAGGGTCGATAGAACTGCTCTAACTGTCGGGTTATGTAGCCATGGTCTCCCCTATAGAAGATTAAATTGAGCTGACACATCGAGAACATAGAATTCCACCTCACTTTCCAATGTTCGTACTATCACAGTGAAGGTTACCAATCCCAACACGTCTCTTTTTGTGTTGTCGTATGCACGTACTCCTTGCGCGCTTGGTTTGAAGTCTTACATCTTTAGTACCAAACAGTAGGCATCTCGCAATGGGCATACATTGAGAGCTAAGCTATTGTCAACCAAGATGACCTGTACCTATTTTCCTAAACATTAGACGGTTAAGTGCAATGGCTTGTTATGAGATGGTCCCTCGGTGGGAAAGTCCTTGTCACTGAAAGTGACAACATTAGTCTACTTCTCAGGCATAAGCATTTCGGCTAGCTAGTCGGGAGATACATATATTAGGATGTCCACACTGTTCAAATCCTTTCAAGATAGCCTATCGGTGCTTATGGACACCACAAGTATCCCCCAAATGCTCACATTGGCTTGCGTCTTCTTAAGCTGCTTTAAGACTACATTCTCTTCTTCATTGGTCTGCTTCTTTGTTTGCTTCCTTGGCTCTTCCATACCCCTACTTAGTTGCTCTTTCTCTAGCTGTGTTGGCTTCAAATGTCTCCCGCTCCTTGTCAAATGCTCTATTTGCTCCTTGGGTTCCCACAGTCCTTCAAACTGGTCACCCACTTCTCGAATCTCGACCACTGGACACCCTTTCTCTTGGAAGACCCAGAAATTGTCTGTGCTAGCTTTCTCTCCATTGTCTCATTCATCCCCCCAAAAATCTTCCTTAATTCTCATTATGTTTTGCAAAAATCAATCAGACTCTTCACCGTTGTCCTCTAGCTCAAAGAGTTGCGGCAGGGATACATCGTCAAACAGGACTTCGTAATCATATGGTGGGGGAGGGCTCCAAGGTTTCCATGGGCCTCCAAGGTCACGTGGTTCTTCGACTATCGGGTGCCATTTCGGTACATTCTCTCCTTCATCATATTCTATGTCCATGAATTTCTGCTCTATTTTTTCTAACTCCCACATATCATTCTCTTCTTGGTAATCCCATTCGAGAGAACATAAGATCGGTCCCTCGGGTAGAGGTGCTCTCGGCTTCGGCTCATGAAGGGGAATAATGTATACAGAAGGATCAAATACAGGACTTACAGTTCCCAACAAATTCACTTCGGGTGAATTTTCCTCTTTCCCTCTCAGCCCCTTATTCTCCCCGACATTCGTACTGGCTGGTGGATTATTTTCCTGCTTACTCTCGCTGTCAACCTCCTTCCCCTTCGAGGATTATCCTATTTCTAAAATCATTTTCTCTATTTCTTCTGTCTTAAAACTCGAGTTGGCTTTCCTATACAAAGCTCCCCCTCGGTGCCAGGCTGTATCGTTGCTCGAGATGGTTAGGACATGCCATTTGATATCGATTCCTGCTTTTTTCAAATCGTCTAATGCCTCAAGGTGGGCCAGATCTTCCTATAGTCGTCTGATTTCTTCGTCTTTCCCATCATTACCATTGACAGGAGGGGGAACTTCCTCCTTGTGGACAATAAAGATCAAGAAATTATCAAAACCATCATCTATCAAATCCTTTCAACTCTATTTCAACGGCATTCACATTTTGTGGGTTTGCATGGTTTGATAGAGGGTTGGTGGTAACTTTTGATTTCTGAGCGACAGTCGGTGGAGGAATCACCTTGTTATTTATTAAGTCTTAAATCTCATGCCAAAACCTCATGCAATTGTTGTCTAAATGATAGTGCCCCTGGTAGAAGGTGCAGTACTGGGTAGGATTATATCTGGGTGGTAAAGGATTTGGAGGTGGGGTCGGTCCCAAAGGCTTCAAGAGACCACTTTCAATCATACGGTTTTGGATGGATGTTAAGGGTACAGTGAGTTGGGTGAAGGTTCTCTTTTGGTTTTAGGGTAGATTTTGGGTAGCTAGCTGGACAGATGGGCTGGCTTGATTCGGGTTAGGATTCAGCAAGTTCACTTCATAGTTTCGGTTCATGGCATTGGTGGCATTGTTTGGATTACTGACATATGGCATCCGAACCGTTCTTTGACTTAATTCTCCCTTCTCAATATCCTCAGACTGTATTGCGTCTTCTATCTGTATCCTTACATCGAAAACCTGTTGAAATGTCATCAACGGCTGTGTTATTATCTATTTGTGGAACTGTGACTATAAATTCTTCACTACCATTCTCACTTATTCTTTCTTAGTGGGTCGATTTGTCATCTTAGCAGCCTTAGCCCTCCATCGGGTCATAAACTCAACAAAAGATTCTTTGGCCTCCTGCCAGGTGGTCTTGAGTTACTGAGTGGTGACATCAAGCTGGATGTTGTAGTTATACAGATTGACAAATACAGTAGCAGTGTCCTTTCACATTCTTATCTTTGTAGCATCTAAGGACAGAAACCATTTCTAAGCGGCTCCTAATAAAGACCGCTGAAAAAGTTGAGCTTTCAACTGATCACTGATACCCATTGGCGACTGAGTTCCCACATACATTCTTAGATGGATCCTTGGGTCCTCGGTCTTGTCAGATTTCTCCATATCGGGTATTTTAAACTTCTCGGGCAACTTTGCATCGGGGAATAAACAAAGTCCTTCGACATCTAGCATATAGTCCTCAATTCCTCGAGCTTTTCTTAAAATCTTCTCCAGCTTGTTGACCTTATCAGACAAGATCGATTCCTTAGTGGCTAAGATTTTTGGGAATCCCGATCGGATGGGCTGTACAACTGCTTGTTAGGCTCCTTCAGGTCCTACATTATCATCTCAAATGTAATCTCCTACACCATCCTCGGGGTCATTCATAACAACCACATTATCATCTGTAACCCGGGTCTGCAAAGTTTGGATTTGAGCCTAACACTGAGTTTAGATCCTAGCCTGATTTGCTACAATGGTGTTGACTCTTTTAACAGTCCGTTGTAATTTCAAAATTACCCTCATCATATCATTCACGGTCAGTTTCGGGTCTGCCATCGGCAATCTCAACTGATTGGTACGTCTAAGTCTTTCACTCGGAGATCGGGCCCAAGTGCGTATAGGTTCTTCTATCCTCGACGCTATTATCCGAAGTCTCTAGACTGAAAGGGATCACATAAATTGAAAGACTCGTTTGGAGGCCTAAACTCAAAACAACTCACTCTCGACGATGGTCGAGAAGACGAAGACTAATCCTAATCGGGGTGCTAACAATACAAATAAAATCATCCATAAAAAGAAAATTACATAATCTTAGGAGATTTATTGATCCTAAAAGAAGGGTTTTAGGAATCTATATGCAACATGAGAAGGCTGGTAGGTCTGCGCTTAGTGTACCTTCTGAATAGAGTCAAGAATATACCTTATAATACCAGGAATGGTGCAAGGCATGGTCAAACGGTATGCAATAACTTTTTTTTACCACATCTATAGAAGCATGTAGATAAAAAGCTTGTTGGCTTCCCTGACATAGCCTCGAGATAGTAAGCTGACTAGGGTATTAGAGATTTATTGATCCTAAAAGAAGGGTTATAAGAATCTACATACAACACGAAACGACTAGTAGGTCTGCACTCAGTGTACCTTCTAAATAGAGTCAAGAATATACCTTCTAATGCTAAGAATAGTGCAAGGTGTGGTCAAACAGTACGCAATAACTCTTTTTGCTACATCCATGGAAGCATGCGGTCAGAAATCTTGTTGGCTTCCTCGACATAGCCCCGGAACAGTAAATTGACTAGGATATTGGATAGGCAGAGCGGGAGTTTAAGAACCAAGCACACAAATATGTAAATACAAATGCGAATACCGATAAAAATGTTACAACAAAAACTATTGACATTTCAAGTTATGCCATATTGTGATTTTTTTGAAAAACCCGTCCCCAGTGGAATTGCCAAAAAAAGCTGCAGATGTTTTCTTTGGTGAAGAGAGATGCACGGGATATCTATTATTTTTTAAAAAATGCTTTTATTTTTAAAACAAGAAAATCCAAGATACATGAGCATCATTTTTAGAAAAATAGAGTCGCCACTTGGTTTTTGAGAAAAATCAAGAAAAACAAAAAGAAGGCTGCAGGTCTTTAAAAAATGTAATCAGATAAAAAGAGGGTTCGGGGGCTAAGTACAAAAAGAGAAGGTGTTAGGCACCCTTTTCGTCCAACTATGAGATTGGCCTCTACTTTGTCAATATTAGTCCTTATTGTAAACTTTTTAAAGGTAACATATACAGAATGGGAGGTTAAAGGGAGTTCAAACAAAAGCAATCAACGAAAGAAAATTATAACTATGATTTCTTGGGTCATGCAATTTGATTGTTATTTTTAAATATGCCACACGTATCGTTTGAGCGAAGAAAAACGAAAAACATGCAAATAAGCGATAAAACGAACAAATAAAAGTTTAAAGATCATGCAGCAACGTTTCTACCCCTAACATGTTATAAGCAGCCTGTACAGAATAAATAGAAGAGACTACAACATCATATTTAGACTATTGGACATGCAGCAAACTCATGGTAGTAGCAACAAATGTTGTAGACATGACAAAAATAGGATTACCACTAAGAACAGACTAAGCAAAGCTCACGGTCGTGACAACTAAAAGTCGTGGCCATGATTTTTAAGGGTACAGAAAGTGTATATACATTGTACAAGGTTTAAAATAAACTCAAATGAATGGGATATACGGGACAAAGACCATAACCTATTGGTATTAGGTTAAATCTACCATCCTTCATCCTCTATACAAGTGATGACTCTAAATATGTAACGGCCTGATACGTGTTTATTTTTGTGATTTTATGTTTTTGGTTAAGTGAGGAGACAGAATTAAAATTGGGTGTGGGTGTTATAAAATTTTGCTCATTAATGATTGAATTAGTAATATGTGAAAGTGAAATTGAGATATATGGTAACGAATGATGTTAATATGGCTGTGCTAATAAATGATTCAAAATATTAAAATTTGAGCAAAATTGGAGGTTTGAGTTGAATGTTAAGGAAATTCGCAGAATTTTGCTTCAGGGGTCACCGCTCAAGCGATTGGGGTCCGCTCGAGCGGACTATCAGGAAAAGTTTGGAATATTCTCGAACGTTGGAGAGATGTTTGGGTGGGGTGTATATATATACACATCAGCCAAATGAGGGAAACCCAATCACGTTGCCCACCTCTCTTCTCCTCTTCTCTTCTTCTTCCTCTTAGAGAGAAAGAGTGAAACCCAAACCCACATGAGAAACTCCAGCCCTCCACCAAAGAAATTGAAGGATTAAAGCTTGATTGTGGGTAACCAAGGATGAAAATCAGGCTTTGGAGCAAGGAGATGGGAGATGGAGCACCAAGAAGTCAAGAGCTTTCTCAATCCAAACCCTAGGTGGGGAGATCGAAAAAAATTTCAAGCTTTTGAGCAAATCCGAGGTAGGATCTTGATTTTCTCACATGTGTGTTAAGATTTGGGCTGATATTTTGTTTATAAACATAAAAATTGAGTTGATTTCATGAATGATGGATAGATTGATAGGTTTGTGGGTGTATTGCATTGGGTTTGATGGAAATGGGGGTTTTTAAAAATGGTTTAACCATGATTTTGGAAAACTATTGCTTAAAAAGGGTTTATGAGACTTGAATCTAATTTTTTTTGTGGAAATTGAGATTTGAGACATGTTTGATGAAGTGTTAAGGGTTTTGAAGCTTGAAACTCAAAACAGGGGAGTTTTAAGATTTTTCTCGGGCGCAGTGCTCTTGACTGGAGCCTTGTCCGCTCGAGCGCTCAACTGATAGAGAGCTGGGCGCTCGAGCACCTGATGTCCGTTCGAGGGGACTGACTGCGGAGGAACAACTTCTTTTTATCATATCTCCCTCATCCGGACTCTGAATAGGGTCATTGTTGTACTCAAATCGAAGCCCCAGAAGTCATCTTTCCAACAAGACTACTCTCACAAGAATTTTTTTTTTTGTAAAAAAAGTTATGATTAAAATAGTGAGGGTATGTCAAATTTTCTTAACTATTTTTCACCCATTTTTGGCCAAATGCTTTTAAAAAGGATATTTTCATCAATATTGAACCTTTTTATCAAATTTCTTATCTCTTGGTTTATGGATTTACCTATCTCACTACACTTGGGTTGGGATGCTAGTAGCATACCGATTGGTGGTGTTTGCGATAAAAATGGGTTTTTGACAAGTGACTAAGATCTTGAGAACAAGTATGAGTGTGGAAAATTGTGGGCTATATAATAACATGGTTATCATTTAAAAGTTTAAGCTTTAGAGAAAAACCATGGATTTTAACTTGTATATACATGTATATGCATATGATGGGTGCATTCTACTTTCTTCACACTTAATGATTTCAAAGGAATTCAATTTTGTGTTATTGGTGCATTATGAGATTAATGAAAGAAATATAATGTATTTGATTTGAAAAGAGAGATTGAATACTAAAACCAAATGTGACTTGACAATGAAATGAGAAAGTTGAAATTAGAATTGAAACAATAATGTGTGAAATAATTGGGAGAGGAACCAGTTGTGGGTTGGACTCCTGGATATTTTGTGAAATTAAACAAATAATGAACTATATGGATTGATGTGGATTAAGTTGGCTTGACGGGTCCACAATGAAAGACCGAAAATTTGCGCAAGATGGGGACCACATGCCCACGGATTAGCCCCCGAAATGTGGTGTTGTTTTGTGGTGAGTTATAGAACTATCTATTATCCAATGGCTTCGTGTAGCCTATTAGGAATTAATAAGGAAGGATTTCTATAAGCTGCACCCGATATCGGTTCATTAATTGTGATACAATTTTGTGATAAACCGGGTAATAAAATTGTGACATGATTTTTGTGAAAAATCAAATAATGGAATGGTGATGAGTTGAGTAATATGAAAGGGTAAATGGGAACAAATCGGCATGCATGGGTGTGTGCGTGTGAAGGAATAATGAATTGGTAAAAATTTGTATTTTTCTTCGATTGCACTAATCACACCTCACAAATCATGTATTACATCTGAGTTAATCAATATCATACGAGTTTCGGCTCACGTACGTTTACCAAACTTTTCAGGTCTTGAAGGCTAGGGGCGATACCAGGGCAAGGAATGCATTTTGAGAAAAGGCTTGAAGAAAGATTTAATGTTCCTTTTGTGTTCTATATCATGTTTGTATATAAGCAGAAATAGATTACTGTAATAATATTATTGTAGTAATGGATACTTGAAGATCCAAGGCATTTGTTTATAATTTTATATGCAAGAGGATACGGTTACTTGGCAAAAATCTTTATTTTCTTTCAAATACATTTTGAGTTCAAACTGTTAATGAAACGAATGTTTAAATTGAAAATTTTCTTACACGGGTTGATTAGGGGTTAGTTCACTGGTCCTCGTGGTTCGGAGTATGACAGAATGGTATCAAAGCTCTAGGTTTGAATACCTAGGAGCCGTGGAAAGTAACGATGACCTTAGTTTGTGAGTTGTGTGATGAGATTAGGCGCCACTACACGGCATGAATTGTGTGCTTGCATGGGTTTGTGCTTGAATTGTCTTACGTGTATTATGTGTTTATTTGAGCATCGAGGGATTAATCTTGGGGTGATGTGGCATGCCATATGGTGTCCTATCAATTACTTTGGGGTTCGAAATTGAAAACTGTTTAGCCAACGTTCTTTCGATGAGAAATTTGAATTAGTTGCCTAGATTGTCGCGTTGCACCAAGGCTTGTCCTTAGTATGTGAATATGTGTTAATGTGATGTGAGTAGGTAGTGTGTAGCTTGGTATAAGGAGGTTAGGTTGAGTTTGACCTAGTTGTGTGTTGTGATATATTTCTTATAGGGGTTTTGCCCATGAGACTAGAATGAGTTGTGGTCTGGATGGTAGTATGAGTGGTGAAATTATGACCTGGGGTCAGTGATGGTGGTGGGTGCAAGCCTGTGAGATGAGTATTAATTGTTTGAAGTATGTTATACCCATGTGAGTTGGGGTGACTGTAGTTAGTTGTCCTTATTATGTTGTGCTGTCAGTAGTTTGACGGATAAGTAGAGTAGAGTGTTTAATATCCTTGGAAGTTGATTGTTATGGATGGATATGAAGTGTGGTTTTGGGCGCATTGAGGATTATGTGCGTCATGAACCGTGCTATGTCATGAACCATGTTGTGTCATGAGCCGTGTACCCCGAGATTAGGTATGAACGGGAGCATAGTAGATGGGAACATAGTGGACAGGAGCGTAATAATCTCTGGCCTAAAGTGTGTTAGAAATTCTGTACTTAGGCACGTGGTTGGGAGTGTCCCTTACCCTGAGGGGTGTTGTTGGTAATCACAATAGTATCTTGTGATGTTGAAGGACAGATTGATGACTCTTGTGTTTTCTTTGTGGCATGGGGCTGCATTGTGTTTCTTGATAAAAGTTGAAGGCGTATGAGGAAAGAATATGTGGACTAAGGATGTTATCAGTAGGCTAGTTGTTGAGTGATGTGCGTGTACGTAAGAGGAGGTGTATATTGATGGTAGTTATGATGTGGTGAATGAAGATTCGAGGTCATTTGAGAAGTTTCACAAAGAAGAGTTTTGTGACTTGGATCGTTGTTCTCAAGAGTGAGAGATTATGTGGAATACACAGTGTTTGGTAAGAATGTGAGTGTGTGAAGTTTGTAGGGCATGGTATCGATGTTATTGGTGTAACTAATTCGGCCGTCTTGGGATGATGTGTCTGTATGAGGAGGTTCCATAAGGGGATGATGCTAATAGTATGCAACATGGCGTAAGATCTACAGATGGTGACATTATCTTACCCTTAGGGGTAAGGGATAGGATGGTGCCGTTTGGTTTAGAGTTGGTGAGCGAGGTTCATTTTGTTCAAATTGCTTGTAGTTGTTTTCATGTTCGGATAGTGGTGTGCCGGTGGTACTTGTATGGTGACATAAGAGATGGGTGTTCTCGGTTGAATGTTTTGTGTTTTGGTGGATGTACTGGAGTCGCAACCTGTTTGGTTGTTACCTACCTGTTGAGAATCGAGTGATATGACGCGACCCTATGAAGAGATGTCATATAATGATGTGAGAATATGTGGTGTTGTCTTTTGGAGGTTAACCAGTGAGGGTCTGGTGGATGCGTGTGATATATCGTTAGGATGTGAAGGAGTGAACGATAGTCAATGTGCTTGAATAGAGATCTAAGTGTGAAGACTTAGTGTGACGAATGATGTACACATTGTGAATGGTGGCCGACGATGTTTGTACGATGATGATGGATGTCTTTATAAAGGCTTGTGGTTAATCTTCTCTTGAGCCGAGTGTATATTGGTTGCCCAAAAAGGTGGTGACTTTGAGTAAGAATTGAGAATTGGTTCATGGTTTCTTTAAGAAGAAAGATGTTTCATAACTGGTTGACCGATGTGATTGTTCATTGTTGGTAAAAGTAAAACGTTGGGATTGTAAGAGTGCGGATTTGTTTGTTCTTGGTTTCTTGAAAAGCCTGTTTGAACCCGAGTGTGTGGGTGATGTTTCTGGAAATGTAGTTTACTTTGTATGAAATGCTGTTAGCTTTAGTGCAAGTCGGGTGTGGTCCCTAAGGGATTTCAGTGGTTTAATTGTTTATATGATGAGATCCCCGAATATCAGTTCTATGGAATTCTTAGGGAAATACAGATCCGTGGTTTGGCCGATTAGGAGATCTTATTTGGGAACCGTATTAGGTGCATGACGTTTGAAAGGACTGTAAAGGGGTTCGATAGTATGGTTGGCCAGTACTGAGATGGAGTATTTTGAGCATGATATGTCTGGAGATTGTTTATGTTCGATCATAGATTCAGAGGTGGGTATGTTATTTGCTAGCACATGGGAACGAAGTGTGTAATGATAAAGTTCAATAGCGCATCGTGTGGTTTGGGTGACCTAAGGTAATAGGCGAGAAATCGTGCATTAAGATGTCGACGATAGATACGTGCCTGGGAAGCAGAAGTGCTAGAAGCGTTTTCATGATAGTGGAAGTTATTAGTAACTTTGAATAAAGGAACTCAAGAGTAAATTTCCTTTGTTTGGGTGCTGTGCTTTTCTGGTGAAAGTTGCTTGGACAGTGGGTTCAAGGCTTTGATTTGCCTAGTGAAAGTTAGGTTAATGAAGTGTAACATTGTGAAGTGAGGTTTTAACATGATGGGAATGTTGGCATTGTGTCTTAGTGTATGGCGGGTGATGAATTTGTAGTACAAGATATGAGGATTGACAATGTTCGTGTGTGTACGAATGAGGTCTGAGAGTTAAGTGCTTAAGTGCAGTGGATGACCTGGGTATCATGATTGGGGTTGATGGTAATTGTGTGGCTATAGGCTAGGTGACCGCAAAGTGAGACTTGCAGGATACTATGAAGGCCAGTGTTGATGGGTACTAGGAGTACGTTGAGGTTCGGTCATGGTTTCTAGTTGTTTGGGGAAGATGGGAGTCTCAGTGGATTGGTGTTCGTGTTGTGATTCTTGATTGTGTACCTATGGCATAGGTACTATCGAATTGGGTGATTGGAAGACTAAGTTCCTCGTGGAATTTTTGGATGGAGTTTGTTTGCTCTATTGGGTGGATATAAGTGCGTAGAGTTGCGTTCTCTTTGAGATTGAGTTGGTAGACCAGGAGTGTTTGTCTTGTGGATGAGGAAATTAGTGTTGAGATATAGAGTTTTATCTACAATGATCCACTGTAAATCGTTAACCGTTGTATGTAGCTTATTCTGAGTTATATGGGTACGGTTGTGCCTCTAGTTCTCGATAGAGTGGAAAATTTGTTGAGACCTTGCGACTAAGATATTTACATGTTGGGTATTGATAAACTCTAGTGAATATGGAATTGTGTTCTATTTAGAGCTTTGGATTTCTCAGAATTCTTAAGGTGTGAAGAGTGGTTCGACCGTTCGAAAGGAAAATACGAATGCATATAGTAGTAACGATGAGTGGGAGTAATGCGAGTGCAGAAGATTATAAATTGTTTAATCTGAGGCACGGTAGACTTGAAAGACCAATGGATATGTGTATGGATGTGATTAGTTTATATGGGACTTTTTGACTCATGTGGAGTGCTCAATCCTAGTGGCTCATGAAGTTCAGGCGGCGGTGTTGGTTTCGTTTTGATGGTAAAAGAACTAGAGTGATGTAATGCAAGTAGTGATATGGTTTTATGTTGTGGTGGTTAGTTAGCCATAAGGGCATGGGCAATTTTGGGAATAATGCGTGTAACCCATGTGAATAATATCCGAGTTTGGGAAACTTGTGTTTGGATTGGAGAAATAGTCTTTAGTTTACATTAGAATCCAATTGTTAATTTGACTGTGATTTAATGAAGTCGAGAGAATCTCAGCGGTATTAAGACTTGTGACACGTAGTGCTATGGTTGAGAATATTTGTTCTTCAAGAATGTGTATGTGGTGTGAGATGGCGGTTGTGGATGGATAGTCGGTGACCGATGAATGAGTGGTTGGCTCCAGCTCCGATGTTGGTTAGTACAACTTTGCGATCAGTTTGATGGTATATGGATGATTCTCATATTTGTGAAATATTGGTGTTTAGAAGCCAAGCCTGATGGTAGTATGACACTTTTGGGGACAGAGGTGTGTTAACATCCTTGAGTCATATTGTCTCGGAAGAACGATCAGTATCACGGATTAAGAAAGATTCTATGTAGACCGAACGATTAGCGAAGTGTATGGGCAGGTATTTAGATTAAAGGAAGGTTTCGTGTGACTAGAGACGAATTTCGGGGACAAAATTCCCAAAGGGGGAAAAGTTGTAACTGCCTGATACGTGTTTATTTTTGTGATTTTATGTTTTTGGTTAAGTGAGCAGACGGAATTAAAATTGGGTGTGGGTGTTATAGAATTTTGCTCGTTAATGGTGGAATTAGTGATATGTGAAAGTGAAATTGAGATATATGGTAACAAATGATGTTAATACGGCTGTGCTAATGAATGATTCAAAATATTAAGATTTGAGCAAAATTGGAGGTTTGAATTGAATGTTAAGGAAATTCGCAGAATTTTGCTTTAGGGGTCACCGCTTGAGCGGTGAGGGTCCGCTCGAGCGGACTATCGGAAAAAGTTTGGAATATTCTCGAACGTTGAAGAGATTTTAGAGTGGGGTATATATATATATATATATATATATACACATCAGCCAAATGAGGGAAACCCAATCACGTTGTCGACCTCTCTTCTCCTCTTCTTTTCTTCTTCCTCTTAGAGAGAGAGAGAATGAAACCAAAACCCACATGTGAAGCCCCAGCCCTCTGCCAAAGAAATTGAAGGATTAAAATTTGATTGAGGGTAACCAAAGATGGAAATCAGGCTTTGGAGCAAGGAGATGTGAGATGGAGCACCAAGAAGTTAAGAGCTTTCTCAATCCAAACCCTAGGTGGGGAGATCGGAAAGAATTTCAAGCTTTTGAGCAAATCCAAGGTAGGATCTTGATTTTCTCACATGTGTGTTAAGATTTGGGTTGATATTTTGTTTATATATATAAAAATTGAGTTGATTTCATGAATGATGGATAGATTGATAAGTTTGTGGGTGTATTGTATTGTGTTTGATGGAAATGGGGGTTTTTAAGAATGGTTTAACCATGATTTTGGGAAATTATTGCATAAAAAGGGTTTATGAGACTTGAATCTAATGTTTTTTTTTTTGTGGAAATTGAGATGTGAGACATGTTTGATGGAGTGTTAAGGGTTTTGTAGTTAGAAACTCACAACAGGGGAGTTTTAGGGTTTTTCTCGGGCAACAGCGCACTCGAGCGGAGCCCTGTCCGCTCGAGCACTCAACTGGCAGAGAGTTGGGTGCTCGAGCGCCCTACGTCCGCTCGAGCATACTGACTACGCAGAGCCAACTTCTTTTTATCATATCTCCCTCATTCGGACTCCAAATAGGGTCATTGTCATACTTAAATCGAAGCCCCGGAAGTCCTCTTTCCAACAAGACTACTTTCACAAGAAACTTCTTTTTGTAGAAAAATTTATGAATAAAATAGTGAGGGTATGTCAAATTTTCTTAACCATTTTTCACCCATTTTTGGCCAAATGCTTTTAAAAAGGATATT